>OX457033.1:2243293-2372850 GCA_949752745.1 Protula sp. h YS-2021
ACGTGATTCATTTATATTTTCATTATCTACAGTTTTGCTATCATTTCAGGGAAACTTTAATGTTTTACGCAATAAAATATAGCTAGTTTCCTTCAAATTAATCTTTCCTGTAATAATAATAATAATAATAATAATAATAATAATAATAATAATAATATCATTATTATTATTTATTATTTATTATTTATTATTTATTATTATTATTAGTAGGGTGAAAAGGAGAGTTCTGGGTCACTTGATGACGTCATACTGTCTGGAAGTGACGTCATCATGTCTGGACCGGAAGTGCTGTCTAGACCGGAAGTGCTGTCTAGACCGGAAGTGCTGTCTAGACCGGAAGTGACGTCATAGCGTCTGGACCGGAAGTGACGTCATCATGTCTGGACCGGAAGTGACATCATGATGTCTGGACCGGAAGTGACGTCATCATGTCTGGACCGGAAGTCATGATAAGCGTTAGGATAGGCGCGACCATGTGTGACGTCATACTGAGATGATGCTGTCTGGAGCGAAAGTGGTTTGGCCGAGTCAATCAACATGAAGCCAATGAACTCGACCTGTCAATCAGTGTAACCATGGCAACAGAGCCTAAAAAGGTCGACAACCCC
This sequence comes from Protula sp. h YS-2021, assembly GCA_949752745.1. Lineage (NCBI taxonomy): Eukaryota > Metazoa > Annelida > Polychaeta > Sabellida > Serpulidae > Protula > Protula sp. h YS-2021. The sequence continues at coordinate 2,243,902 of OX457033.1, forward strand.
CCCCCCCCAGGGACATACTATGTACCGACCCCCCCCCCCTAGGACATACTATGTACCGACCCCCCCCCCTAGGACAGACTATGTACCGACCCCCCCCCCTCGAAATTGTGATTTTTGCATATTTATCCGTTTCAGACGATTCTGAACATTTTTCATTTTTCGACCCCCCCCCCCCCTCGAAATTGTGATTTTTGCATATTTATCCGTTTCAGACGATTCTGAACATTTTTCATTTTTTCGACCCCCCCCCCCCTCGAAATTGTGATTTTTGCATATTTATCCGTTTCAGACGATTCTGAACATTTTTCATTTTTTCGACCCCCCCCCCCCACCCCCCTCGAAATTGTGATTTTTGCATATTTATCCGTTTCAGACGATTCTGAACATTTTTCATTTTTTCGACCCCCCCCCTCGAAATTGTGATTTTTGCATATTTATCCGTTTCAGACGATTCTGAACATTTTTCATTTTTTCGACCCCCCCCCCCCCTCGAAATTGTGATTTTTGCATATTTATCCGTTTCAGACGATTCTGAACATTTTTCATTTTTTCGACCCCCCCCCCCCTAGGCGAGCAACATTCTGTCAAGTCAGCTTCAGTTCCATCAGAGGGGTATATAAGGGATGAGCATACAGCAGTGACAGTCATTTCGGTGAGTGGAGCAAGGAAGTACAATTTGTAGAACTACAATTGGATCACATCAGATCAAGGGATGGCATCCAGTGACAACTATTTCGGTAAGTGTTTATTGAAACTTTATAAATAAAAAGTGAACTTTGTAAACAAACTTTGTAAACAAACTTTGGTTATTTGCTTAATTGAAACTTTGTAAAACAATACCTTTCGTTATACTTGGTCGATTTATATGAAAATTTCACCATTTGATTCAGTTTTATGTAAAGTTTTGTTATAAAGTAGTCATAGGCTATTTGCACAGCTGGCTGTATGCATTTTTACCGCCATTACAGTGCTTCTTCGCGGATGAATACCATTTGGCAGACCATTTAACTTCACCGTCAGTTAACTTCACCGCTAGATGTCTCTGCTGTGTAGCAGTGCAGCTGTACAACTCGACAACTGTAAGTGAGACATTCATATACACAAGTAAAATTCTGCTGAGTCAGCAATTTTTTAACAAAGTTACACACCATATTTTGATTACATGGAAGTAGTATAAAAGCATGAGTGAAACATGTCAACTAGTCAACTAGTAATACATTCTGTCAACAAGTCAACAAGTGGATATTGTGTGACGAGAAAAGACTTGACAATGTCGGCCTTACTTTTTCACAGATGTGTAGAGACCATGGATGACGTCTTCAAAGTGAATTATGCTGACTATGTGTTTTCAAAGCTTCCTGCTTTTGAATCGGATTGGATGCTGCAAGTGAAGAACTTACATCAGCATTGGGAAGCTGTTGGAAAGACCATTCCAAGAGATCGTTTCATCCGCTCGTTTCTACGTGAATGTGAAGATCTACATTTACCGTTAACTTATGACATTGATTTAGCATTTATCAACGTGAATACAATTTGGGCAGTTGAGCTCATGTTAGATGTGGCTGCAAGAATCATTTTACATTATGATGATGATGTTCCATTGAAGACGAATGTATCAGAGCTTGTCCGATTCAACCATGGACGAGTTGAAGTGAATTCAAAACTTTGCAAGTTCTTTGAAAAGAAAGCTGACTCAGCAGATAGTTGGGTATAAAAGGGAGTGGACTCAGCAGAGTGAAGTCATTTCTCAGCAGACAGTTGGAGGGAGTGCATCATCAGTACATTGTAGCAGCCATGGAGAACAAGACAAGCAGCAGCAGCAGCAGCAGCAGCTTTAAAATTAGTGCTAACTTAACCATTACTGTGGAGCATGGAGAATATGGGCCATTTCTACGCATCACACGTGGAGAGAGATGGTGTGCTTATTCACCATCTTTGTGGAAGATTGTATGCCAAAGCTTGAAAAATTTACGCGACATTGGCTTCAAACTGTACTTAACGCAAACGAAGTGGCTTGAAGTCATTTCATACTTGGAATACTTGGATATGCGCTATGTGAGTTTTGTGCGCACGTCACGGTTTGAAGGGAAAGAATACACACATCACATCAACATGAATGATGGTGAATGGGAGACACTGCTTCAGGAGATGGACAACATCAACTCAGTCCTATCACCATGTGAGGAATGTCATGACAAGAAAACGATCATCAAGCTGCAAAAGGATGGTCGGATGAAGGTGTCAAAGCTATCCAAGAAAAGGCTGGCTGAAGTTCAGTTGGAGAACATGAACGTACAAAATCAACTTGGACTTACCTGTGACTATTGCGGTGCTTGTGGATATGTGGAGGATTATCATTGCCACTGCCACAAGTATAATTGCAAGTTGTGTGAACCAAGCAACTTCTGCGGCAAGTGTGGAGTACTTAAAGTCAGTGAAGCAAAGTAAAAGCCCACAAGACACTGAAACAAGATGGACGCATGTTTTAAAAATGCTTATATTGACTTGATGATTGCTAAACTTGCTTGCTGTGGCACTCCAGACTATCAACTTTATCATTTGGATGCTTTTTGGGATGTTGTACATCATAGTCTTGATGTGATTGAACTGCATTCAAGATTTCTTGGAGAATGTCATAAAACTGGAATAGAAGAAGATCCTGACTTTGACTTTGATGCTGCACTTTATTCTGCTCGCACTGATGTGGAAGTATATTTCACCGTGGTTGATCATTTGAGAGATTGTTGTAAAGAAGAAGAGGAAACCGAGCAGCTTTATCAGGTAAGTTATATAAAACCTTTTTTAAACATGTTTATGACAACATAGTGAATTGTTTCTCAAAGACATAACCATGTTTTTCTTACTAGCAAATTTAGTTTTATGTGAGTGGTTTCAACGTAAACAAAGAAAGAATATGATAGAAGAGGCAGCAAATATATTAAAAGATATTTTATTACAGGAAGAAACCGACATGTCAGAATAAAGAAGCAAAGTCAACATGGAGAATCTTGTACTATTCAGCGGTCATAAGGACGTTCTTTCAAATATGTTTCCAACACGACTTGAAAAGTATGGACATGTGTTCAACTCAAGTGAAGCTTTGTATCAATATGAGAAAGCAGTGTTTCATCACCGTCCAGATATTGCTTCAGCCATTGTGTCATCCAGAAATGGATATGAAGCGAAACGTATTGCTAAAGGGATAAAACCATGTCCTTTATGGTATACAGTGAAGAGAAGCAAAATGCAAGATGTTTTACAAGTCAAACTGGATCAGTGTGTATTGTTTCGCAATAAGTTGAAAGAATGTAAAGACAAAACTTTAGTTGAAGCAACGTATGATCATTGGTGGGGAGCTGGTGTGAAACAAGTGTCATCTGAATATCCTGGTCAGAATATTATGGGAAAGTTGTTAGAAATGTTGTGTGAGGGTTAGAGACTTTTTCATTTGCTTGCCAACCGTCATGGTGTGCAGACGTGTGGACATGTAAATTTGAAGTATGTTTAACTTGTGTTGCATTGATTCAAGACTGCACAATGGCGGACATGACACTGAGACAATTTATTGTGCAAAAAGCTTATTGTGAAGAAATGTTATCCGCTGTAAAAAAGTTTGCCTATTTAGTCTGTCCTGCTTGTCAACATGAAGAGTGTCAAGAACATACTTGTCATTTTGCATCTGTTTATACATATTGGAATGAAGCTAAATATTACATGCATTTAGATAAAGTGTTAGAGAATGCAAATCAACGTTGTGAGAAATATGGTGTAGATGCTATTACATTGGATGAACTCAGTCATTGGTTAGTGTTCATTGAAGACCAATGGTCTCCAGTGATTCATACCATTGTATCTATACTTGATTTGTAAAAAACTTGTTAGTTAAGTTATAAATGCATGTTAGTTAAGTGATGTTGGTTGAGTTATAAAATAAAAGCTGTTCTGTTGAGAAGGTGGTTTTCATTCGGTGTGACCATGTCGACGTGGAAAGACTACTTGACTGATATTTACTTCAAACCTGGACAGCCTGGAGCATTTGCTGGTCCTTACAAACTGTATCACATCTTACGAAAACATAATCAACCAGTCACACAGTCACAAGTGAAGAAATGGTTGCAGGATCAAGATGCTTTTAGTTTACTCCAACCTGTCAAATACAGGTTCAAAAGACAACGTGTGATTACACGTGGTATTGATGACATGTGGGATATTGATTTGGCTGATATGGGAAACATAGCTCCCTATAATGATGACATACACTTTTTACTCATTGTCATTGATGTGTTTTCCAAATATGTCTGGGTACAGCCAATACCTAATAAATCACATACCAGCGTCATACAAGCTTTCCAAAAGATTTTTCATGACACACGACGAAGACCGCGAACTCTAAGGTCTGATAAAGGAACAGAATTTAAAAACAGATGGGTAAAAGCATTTTTGAAGAAAGAAGGCATTCATGCTTATACCACAAAGAATGAAACCAAAGCTAACTTTGCTGAAAGAGTCATTCGTACTCTAAAGGGAATGATGTATCGGTATTTTCTACATAATCAAACTTACCGTTATTTAGACATTCTTCCAGACTTGGTGTACAATTACAACCATAGACCTCATGGTTCTCTTCCTAATAAATATGCTCCAGCCGAGATTCGTAAAGACAACGAATCAAAAGTGTGGAAGTATATGTATGTTGACAAACTGAAATTGAAACCTAAGAAGAAGAAGAAGTACAAATTTAACATTGGTGATCATGTTCGCATTTCTCACATTAAATATGTGTTTCAACGGGATTATCACATCAAATGGACGCAAGAAGTCTTCATTGTCACACATCGTTGTAAGAAGCAAGGAATACATTTATATCGTGTGAAAGACTTTTTAGACGAAGATATTGATGGTCATTTCTATGAAGAAGAACTGCAGAAAGTGACCAAAGATATTGAATCTATTTATAGAATTGAAAAAGTCTTGAAAACACGTAAAAGACGAGGAGGAGGTGTGAAAGAATTATTTGTCAAGTGGTTAGGTTGGCCAAACAAGTTTAACAGTTGGGTGAAAGAAACAGACATTCAACAATGAAGCATCCATTTACATGTTTAGTCTCTGGACCTACAGGCAGTGGCAAAACGTCTCTGGTGAAGGAAATTCTAGAACAAAAGTTGATTAAACCCTCTCCAAAAAGCATTTTATGGCTCTATGCAGCAGATCAGCCTTTGTACAAGGGAATGAAAGGCGTGGAATTTTACCAAGGCATTCCAGATGACATTGAAGAGCGTTTTAACCCGAAGAAACCAAACTTACTTATCATTGATGACTTAATGACGAAATGCCATAGTGATGAGCGTATGACACGTCTCTTTAGTGATGGCAGCAGTCATCAAAATCTAAGCATTATTTTTATTGTGCATAATTTATTCCATCATGGGAAAGAGATGCGAAATATTAGTTTGAATACACATTATATCATTCTGTTTAAAAATCCGAGAGACAGTCAACAAATTAGTACATTGGCGCGGCAAATGTATCCTGGAAGATCTCAATTTCTCATAGAAGCCTATCAAGATGCTACTAGCAAACCTCATGGTTATTTATTCATTGATTTAAAACCAAAGACAAATGATCAACTACGTATTCGTACAGGCATTTTACCAAAAGATACACATTATGTATATATTGATAAAGCAGTGTATGAACAAGAACCAAGTCATTTAACCATTCGCAGTCAAGATGTCTAAACGTATTCGAGCGAACCAGCCGTTTCTTCATTTGCTTGCACGCAGTGGGCCTAAACGACGTAAATCCTTGCTACAGCAAGCTACAAAGGAGGAATTAACAAGCTTGTTTGAAATTTGTTTGAATATATTGCAAGGACATTTACCCTTAAGCTCAAAACGGTTTAAGGAATTTAAACGTGAACGTCATACGCTTCGTACTCTAGCAGATAAGAAGATATCCCTTCGACGAAAAAAGAAGTTGATTAATCAGAAAGGAGGATTCATTGGAGTTATTGCTAGATTGGCATTGCCCTTGTTAGCCAAACTGCTGTTAAAATGAAACATACGATGAAAATGGTCCTCATTCCTGAATATGAATATAAAATGTTGCTAGAAAAGAAGGGAAAACATGGTGAAATCAAAACGAAAGTGAATAAACTTTTACGTGGGAAGCGAACGCGTGAAAAGGTTATAGAAATGTCTCAACTTCTTGGTCGTCATTTACGAACAAGTCAGTCTAGACAGCAAAAGCCCTCATCATCATCATCACCACCTGAAAAGCCAGAAAAGCTAGTGTTAAGTCATTTTCAACCTATCTATCATGGAAAAATAACACAACTTTTAGCCGAACTGAAGAAATATGGTACAACATGGTCAGAGAAGAATGAACTTGTGTTGAAAACGGGCGATATTATAGCAAATTCCAACATGGTTGATTTGATGAAAGAAGCATTGGTGGCGACAAGAAGAAAAGAACGAGTCAAACCACCACATGGTTGGCATCCATTTATCCAGGAAATTGTAGATGCGAATATTCCAAAAACAATGTTTAGTAAAAAGACCACTCGTGACGACATTACAACAGAAATGAAACAACGTCAACAAAGACAGTTTCCTGAAGGATGGGAAAATTTTTAACATGGCTGAAAGAGCTATGTTGTTGTTGCCAAGAAGATAAACCAACTATTCCTGTGAAAATAAGATGTACAAGCGCGTGTTGTGAAGGAGAAATAAAAGACCATGTGAATGAGGATGAGATTTGGCATACTTGGTCGAATGGCGCGCGCTATCGTGAAGTATATAGACAACGTCAACGCACCTATACCATTTAGTTCCCATCCATCATGGAGTCGACAAGCTTTTACATTACTTTGCCTAGCAATGCGAGTATGACCTATTATCCCAACAACAAGGCTTCGAATTATCAAATTCGTATGCCTCGAACCATCTATCTGAATGGAAAATATGAAGTGGCTTTAGCTGAAATTCAATATCCACATACATGGACAACGATGAGACAGGGCATGGACTATTCTATTCAGTATCGACAAGAACTATTCGATGATCCTATTCTTAGCACTCTCGATATTCCTTATGGGTACTATAGAACCATACAAGAACTATGTGAGGCAGTCAATGAAGAAGCGACTAATGCTCTGAAACTTACAGAAGCTATTCGACTAAAGTATGATAAAATTAGACGACGTGTGTTTCTATTTCTCGATTATGGTTATGAAGTGTCTTTTTCCACTGGATTGGCTGAGATTTTAGGATTTATCCCAGATCAATGGTATACTGAAACATGTACAGCTGAACATAAAGCGGATGTGAAACAGGGGTTTTATACACTGTATGTGTATTGTAGCATTTGTGAACCACAAGTTGTTGGTGATTATTATGTGCCGTTACTACGTTCTGTTGGGATACAAGGTCATGATGGAGATATTATCATGAAAACGTACGGCGAACCGCATTATGTTCCTGTAAACACGTCCAAATTTGACGTGATAGAAATGAATATTAAGGACGACACAGGCTATAATGTTCCATTTCAAACTGGAAAGGTGATCTGTAAACTTCATTTTCGACCAAAAGCAATATGAAAGCTTATACACACGATCCGTCTGCATATCGCAACCATTTTCTTCGTCAAGTGGGCGGGGAATTACCAGGATTCAAAGGAGCGCGAATCCAATATGGCGATGGTATTGGTTCCATACTGGGATCATTGGCTCGCAAAGCTATTCCACTACTTAAGGCTGGGGCTAAGATCGTTGCGCCACATCTTAAGAAGGCTGCAAAGAATGTCGCGAAAGATGTGACGGGTCGAGTAGCAGAACGTGTGTTTGGTGAACAAAAGCGTATGCAACCGACGAAACGTGCCAGAAGACGAAAAACAGCCAGACGGATAACATCAAAATATCGCAAAGATATCTTTTGAAATCATGTCTCTCATTCATAATCATTCGTGTGAATGTAGTCTTTCTCCATTGGAATGGTTTCACGTACCACCAACGCAAACTGCTGTAGAGAAAAGTTATAATGTTGACTATCAACCACTTACAAGCATTAGAGAAGGCGCTCCAATAGAATTCTACATTCCTGCGAGTACAGAAGAATATCTGGATTTAAAGAACAGCAAACTTCATATTGTATGTCGCATTCTAAAGGCTGATGGAACAGCGTGTGGCGCAGATGATAATGTCTCTTGCATCAATGATGTGTTTAATGGGTTATGGTCTAATATTGAATTGTTTCTGAATGATCGTTTGGTTTCGCATAGCAACAATACTCATGGTTATACCAGCATTATCTCTCATCTCATCCATGATTCGGAAGAAAGTCTGCATTCTGAGCGCTCTATGCGTCTCATGTACAAGGATACTGCTGGGTCAATAAATAGTCATGAGGTGAAAAGACCTAATCATGAACAATATGTATCCGGGTTTCATGTCAATGCCGACGGTGGTGACTTGGCTGAGCAAGGCAATAATGGCTTACATCATCGTTATTTGCATACTCGTCTTAGCCGTGATGTTATGCTCGCAGGTGGTTTAAGGATAGATTTGTTTGAGCAGGATCGTTATCTTCCGAATGGCATCAGTTTGAAATTGCGTTTCCATAGGCAAAAAGATGACTATGTATTGATGGCTGTAAATAATACCTATAAGGTAGAAGTGAAAGAGGCATTTTTAACCATTCGCAAAGTGAGGGTGAGTCCAGGTATTCAGTTAGGACATGCAGATGCATTGATGAAAAGTCCTGCCAAGATCATCATCACTAGAAAAGAATGTAAAGTCTTGGCCATTCCAGCAGGATTTCAGTCTTTTGTGAAAGATAACATCTTTTTGGGTCAATTACCAAATCGTATTGTCATTGGTCTGGTTCATAATGAAGCTTTTGGTGGATCAGTATTGAGGAATCCATACAATTTTGATCATTTTAATCTGGACTATATGCAACTGTACACGGATGGTGAACCAGTTCTATCCAAACCTCTCAAGCTTGACATTACACAGAACAAATACCTGAACGCTTTTGAAACGCTTTACAAATCGTTTGATCGGTTGAATGGTGAGAAAAGTTCCATTATAAAACGGGAAGATTGGCCTAGAGGTTATGCTTTATTTTCGTTTGACTTAACACCGGATTATGATGGTGATGATCATTTCCCCCTGATCAAGCATGGGAATTTGCGGCTAGAAATGAACTTTGCTAGGGCTTTGCAACCTACAATCAATGTCATTGTCTATGCTGAATTTGACAACATTATTGAGATCAGTGCCAATCGCAGCATCCAATTCGACTACCAGTCATGAACACGAAGCAGATTGATGCCATATTGAGTCATGATGTCATGACCAAAGACTTGTTTCAAGGCGTGTTTGCCATGGACCAGTTACCGTCTTTACAACGCGGCGCCTATGTGATCAACACAGACGATCAAGATGAACCAGGAGAACATTGGGTGGCAGTGTATTATGATAAAGACCCTGTGGAATATTTTGACTCTTATGGACTGTTCCCTCTCGATGATCGTTTAGACATGTTTTTAAGAAATGACTATATGTATAATTCTATATCATTACAAACGCCAATATCATCGTCATGTGGTTTTTATTGTGTCTATTATATATTGCATAGAGCTCGAGGTCAGAGTATGTTTGATATTGTGAATATATTAAAAAGAAAGGATGGTGATTTTATTGTAAAGGATTTTGTATATAGACATTATAAACCATTGTTTTATTAATGTTGTTGTTGTTATATTAGTTAAGTTGTTGTTGTTATATTAGTTAAGTTGTTGTTGTTGTTATATTAGTTAAGTTGTTGTTGTTGTTGTTATATTAGTTAAGTTGTTGTTGTTGTTGTTATATTAGTTAAGTTGTTGTTGTTATATTAGTTAAGTTGTTGTTGTTAAATAAAACAAACCAAGTTTTCAAACAACTGTCTTGTTTATTGTGTTGTACATACGTTTATTTACAAATTCTTAACTACAAACACTATTTACAAACACTATTTACAAAGTTTACAAACACTATTTACAAACTCTTAACTACAAACGCTATTTACACTATTTACAAATTCTTAACTACAAATTCTATTTACACTATTTACAAACTTTTATTTACACTATTTACACTATTTACAAAATTCTTTACTACAAACTCTTAACTACAAAGTCTATTTACACTATTTACAAACACATTCATTTTTCAATACATTCATCAATGAATACCATTCATTAGAATCTAAATTGATATAGGTATCATAGACATTACATCCATGTTTGTAAATGCTATGAAAGCTCACATAACACACATCACCAAACTTTATCACTTTAACAGTTACATGTTCAGACAGTTTCAGTTCATATCCTTCTTCTAAGTCAATGTCCATCACACGCATAGGTTGTGTCAGCTCAATGGATTTGGTGCCTCGTGTAAGCCATATTTCTGTTTCTTTGAATTCAAGCGTTAGGTTCTTTCCAATCCAATGCTTGTAACAGAGCGTACCATTCCACTGTGTTGAGGGTGATGTAGTCATAGTTTTCTGTAAGCTCGTCATATTGGCGAAATTGTATAAACACGTCTAAGCAGTTCTCAGTCACACGCACTTCTAATTCATTTGAGACTGCTAGGAGAAAGCCAGGTATCCTGAACTTCTCTAGATGGTCTTTCAACACGGATTGGTCATCAAGTGATAGGACGAGATACTGTCCAAAATGTCTTAGCACAATGTCATCATATTCGTTTCTCAGATATGAGAACCAATGCGTAATTGGTTTATATTCCGTTAAAAAGTCTTCCATCTCGTTCAACAGTCAGATGAACTATGAGCTGTCTCCTTGTCTGCAAAGACGTTTTTTTATGCTCGCAAGATGGCGAAGAGTGGATGTTGTATCACTTCTAGGAATCGTAAGACTGCGCGCCAGTTCTTGATATCAAAGATGATCAAATCTGTATATGGTGTATCTGGTACAACTCCCTTATAATCCTCTGGATAATCCTGTAAAAGATTTCTACAGATTTCTACACGTATGTTAGAATCATATTCAGCCACTGTCACTTCCACTTTATTTTCAAGTCTACGTTTAAACCCAGCTTCAAGTGGTATGTTTTTAAAGTCTTTCCACACTTCAGGTTTAAACCGATGATAACTTGTCTTAGAATCTAGTATCACTTCATTCCTCTCATTGACAGTAAGGTAAACACCACCGTTCAGCATGAGTGCATTCATGATTGTTACCTTGTTATGACTTGTCGTCTTGTCTGCGAAGCCTTTTATCCACTTCTTTCACCTGCTTCTTCATCATTTTCCATTCAGGTATTGTCAGCAAAATTCCCTTTTTCGTTGGACGGTTTTTTCCAGTCCCCTCATCTCTGAGGTATTTGCGAATGTTTACCACACCTTCATTACTTTGTTTCATAATCTTGATATACTTTCCATTGCCTAGAGAAAGCATTCCATCCCACGACTGTGGTGTTGGTACCGTCGTCTCCACTTTTAATTTCTTAATGGTAGTATCAGGATGTTTCACTTTCATGTCTTTCACCGTATCTGCTAGAGTATCCATATCCGTTGGTGCAGATCTTTTCATGTTGACGCTTCAGTGTTCACACCACAACTAACTCTCAAGTTGAAGTGTCTCCCCCTTATATACTGTAATGCCCATGCGCCAAAGTGGAATAGCCATCACTCATCACATATCGCTTGTCATCAAAGGGAGAGAGAGCCACTTTCCTCAACTTCTCCGAGAAGATCTGGTGGTTATGACTTCGAATGATGTGTCCTGTAGTCATCGTTTGCGTTTGGTTGAACAAACTGTCTCTATACTGCTGATGTTTCATCCGTCTTTGACACGCGCGAGTGATGCCTTTGGCCGTACGTTTTTCTTTCCCACCATACATCATACTATACATTTTCGGCCGAAGTCCAACAAACTCTTCAATGGGAATGCCCGCCGTCTCATCTTTCATTTTCCCAAGCACTTTCTTGTTCACGTTGGAATGTAGGAAATGATCTGGCGGATAGTCACTTGTGTCGAACAAGTCAGCATCTTCCTGCATGTCTTTGTATATATCTTCCGTTTCTATGTCATAACATAGACTGTCGGTGTCGCTGAACAAGAGTTTGGCGTTGGGATACTTGGTCATGATGTAGTTGTAATGAAAGTGGAACATGAGCACCTTGCTGAGGTCGAGAATGGTGAACCCAACTTGAATGGGTTTATCCAGAAGCAGATCCACTTTGCGCAAATGTACCGCGGTCAAATCTTCGTTGAAAATTCTAAATTTGTGGAAGGAAGGTTTGGCTACAAGTTTCTTGAACCGCTTTTCCTGGTGAACAAGTTCCACATTCATGCGCTTTCTTACATTTTCCATGGTTTTGCCAAACACCGAGTTGTTCATCAATTTGAAGAAGTCTTTCTCAAACGGGTTCTTGGCCAACTTTCTCTTTTCCGTGTTCAAGGAGATGTATTTTGCCAACCATTTGCTCTGTGCAAACATGATGGCACGATGCACCTTCGTGACTTTCAATCCCAGTGAGACATATTGCTGTAAATTTCTATAATGAAGCACATATTTCTTCTTGTCACACAAGTTGGGAATGAGCTTTTCACTAGGTTTGCCTTTCATGTTTAGATCTTTCCGTAGCTTCTGACTATGTTTTGACAATTCTCCCACTTTCACACATTTCCGTTCTGGAGCCACTGGATAGTGATTATGATGATCATGGATTGAATATGGGTATTCCAAATCCACTTCTAAAATGTATCCAATCTCGTCATCTTCATCCACATCCATAAAGTCAATGGATTCTGGCTCGCTCACCCACATAAATCCACTTTCCGGCATGCTTTGCGACATAGCCCAGCCATACAAGTTGTTTGCATCCAGGTAAGTCAAGTAGTTGGTTGGTTTCAAGGGATCGTAATCTGCTACGTAGGGGTTATTTGCTTTCGCATACTTGTGTGTGATGACAGATATTCCTCCACGTAAACCTTGTTCAACCATTTGGTACATGTCAATGTCGTTGATCAATTCCAATTTCACCTTTGTCGCTTTCAACATGGCATCCCACGACAGTCCTGGCGCTGTATAGTAGTGAGCAGGATCCAATTCATACGTGTTGAGACATACGTGACGAAAGTTTTCAAACACGTCAGCCAGCAGCAACACATCTGATTTCAGGTACAAGTCATGGTATTCGCCAAATGTAGTACAGTGGAATGTCTCCCACACCTTCTGCGCATGCGCATAATCCTCATCGCTAATGTCTTCTTCACTGAGTAGACTGTAAAACTTGTCCTTGGACGGCAGTTGTGTTTCAGCAAACTTGGATGGCTCATCCACGTAATCATAAGGGTACACTCCCTTTCTCAACAGTAACTCTTGTTGGTCGCTATCGTGAATGTGTGACGTCATGTGATAAAAGTTGTCTTTCCCTTCTGCTGCCAGGTTGGAGACCAACTTCTGTAGAGAAGTACTCATGAACTGAAAGCTGTCTGTAAATTTCAGATTGCTCATGGTGAATGCAATATATTTCTCAACGGTGTTGGGAATGACTGTAATCCTTTCGTTTTTGAACTTTCCAATTTCTTCCATGATCAAATGGCTGTCATAGCCTCGTAAATTGTGGAAAAACACAGGAATGATGAAAGAATCTTCAACATCCTGCTGATCTTTTCGAAATCGAAATTGTAAATTGCATTCATTATGTGCAGCTCCGCGGTATTTGCCATTGATATGATCATGATCTCTCACACGATCTGCTCCTAGAGGCTCATGACAAATGTAGCAATCTGTGGCGTTCTTATAATGCTCTTCATCTTCATGAGTCATGACCATTTTCTTTTTCTGCTGTAGACCATGCACAATACGATCACGTTCATATACCATATGGTCTAAAAAGACTTTCACAGCATTATCGCCTCGATATACGACTGGAGCACGTGTATCATATTGGCTGACAACCACGTAGGCAAAGCTGTTTGGACGATGATGTTGATACTTGTCTCCTTCATGCTTTTTCGTGAAACATTCAAAGTCCGCATAAATGACAAACGGCGCTCGCTGTTGTTTGGCTACATTCTTGAACTTGATGAAGGGTTCCTTGGGGAATGATAAACGTTGTGCTCCATGCTTGCCACACACTTCACGATGCTTGTCTAACAGATCTTGTCGCCTAAACCCGTGAAGACAGTTGAAACAATAAAAAGCTACACCATTATGCTTTGATCGATAAGCCATCAGTCTGCTGAAATTCTTGATGAGGCAATAATGTCTTGTCTTGTCATTGCTAATCAAAAGCAAGTTGATTTCTCTCGCACTGTTGGCGCTGGTGTTTCGGCTGAGTTGTATGGGAACAACGACATCATGTTCATATCCAAACACGTTAATGGACACATCATTCTCCTTTTCAAACTTTGGAATGTCTGTAATCGGTGTTGGAAATGTCATGCCTTCTACCTTCAATTCGTTCTCAAATGGTGTGTAATGACTCACGCGGCAAGGACTGTTTGTTGAAGGGTGAAGGTGAGCCAATACAGACCATAAGAAACATTTGTTGTCTTTATTCTGAATGTTTAACACCGCCTTTGTATTCTTTACTTTCTTCGGTAGTGGGATAAAACTGCTTGCTTCCAATGGTGCTGACGTCGCTGTATGCACTTCAATGAATAATATGTTATCCAACACCCAGCCAGAACCTTGTCGCTCATGTTCATCAAACCTGGTAAATAATTCTTTATAGGCTTCTGGCAAGTCCTTCTCAATATCTGTTGGATTGTATGCTGCATACGTTGGACTACTGATGAAGGCATTATCCACTTGTTCTACCATCACGCCTTCAACATTTGGTGTCATTTTCTTGAAGCGTGCATGCACGACAATGTACCATTTCATACCACGGTTTAACGTTTCTAGCAAATGTCTCTTGATTCGGTTCTCTTGTTGTCGCATTTCAAGTAGCAAATCTGATCCATCTTCAGGCTCAAACCGTCTTTCCTGCGCGTTTTCACCAAGACTCACTCTTCTGCCTCTGCCTACTTGCACTGTCTCTTTCTTTCTTTGTTCTTCATGAGACACATTTTCCATCTCAGCACATGCATGTGTCTCAAATGCATCCAAAGATGAAAATATCTTGACGCATTTACAGCAGAGGACTGGATCAGGTCTGTCAACACCATCTTGTACGGTCTTTCGTCTCTTGGCTTCAATCTGCTCAACAAGCTCTTCATGAGCACGTTTCATCCTAGCTGGTTTGCATGTATGTGTCACGAACACTTCCAGAGATGGAAATGTCACATCACAATCATGACAGTAGACTGGTGCCATCGTTGTTGCTTCTTCAACTGCTGGAACTGAAATGAAGTAAAATATACGTTTCACTCTTCCTTTTATACCACTTCAATGGTGTGTTGACTCAGCAGAATGTATCACTAGTTGACTAGTTGACATGTTTCACTCATGCTTTTATGCTACTTCCATGTAATCAAAATATGGTGTGTAACTTTTCAAACTTGTTCCAAAATGTTAAAATTGCTGACTCAGCAGAATTTTACTTGTGTATATGAATGTCTTACTTACAGTTGTGAAGTTGTACAGCTGTTATACAGCAGAGACATCTAGCGGTGAAGTTAACTGACGGTGAAGTTAAATGGTCTGTCAAATGGTATTCATCCGCCAACTAGACCTGAAATGTGATAAAATGTATTCTCTCTCTCTCACACACACACACACACACAGACATGTTTTGCTTCATTTCATAATATAGGATGGCCCTTAAAAGGGCCCGAAATATTTTAGTATATATCAGCAGCAGTTATGGGGTTGTCCCTCATATTCCAACCACACTTGACACTTGCAGTATCGTTGAGTCAGTGTTACTATGCGGTTGTTCCACATAAATGTAATTACTACGTCAGGCTTCACTGCAGTGATCTGAGTTGGAAATTGTAGCACCTCCTCCAAAGCATATGTAATATCAGCTGCTTCAGCTTCATCACGCATATTTACCCAGATGCAAACAGATTCATTCGCTTGAAACGCTGTTAAGTCATCAATGATGATAGCTGGTGTGTTATCCATGATGTGTCTGACAATGTCTCTAAGCCTTGAGACACCACACTTATATAGGATTTTATCATGCTGATTCGACAAAAATTTTTTGGTGCTCTCCTGGGGGGGGGGGGGTCGGTACATAGTATGTCCTAGGGGGGGGGGGGTCGGTACATAGTATGTCCTAGGGGGGGGGGGGGGGTCGGTACATAGTATGTCCTAGGGGGGGGGGGTCGGTACATAGTATGTCCTAGGGGGGGGGGGTCGGTACATAGTATGTCCTAGGGGGGGGGGGTCGGTACATAGTATGTCCTGGGGGGGGGGGTCGGTACATAGTATGTCCTGGGGGGGGGGGGGTCGGTACATAGTATGTCCTAGGGGGGGGGGGGTCGGTACATAGTATGTCCCTGGGGGGGGGGGGGGGTTGTCGACCTTTTTAGGCTCTGTTGCCATGGTTACACTGATTGACAGGTCGAGTTCATTGGCTTCATGTTGATTGACTCGGCCAAACCACTTTCGCTCCAGACAGCATCATCTCAGTATGACGTCATGATGACGTCACACATGGTCGCGCCTATCCTAACGCTTATCATGACTTCCGGTCCAGACATGATGACGTCACTTCCGGTCCAGACATCATGATGTCACTTCCGGTCCAGACATGATGACGTCACTTCCACTCCAGACAGCACTTCCGGTCTAGACAGCACTTCCGGTCTAGACAGCACTTCCGGTCCAGACATGATGACGTCACTTCCAGACAGTATGACGTCATCAAGTGACCCAGAACTCTCCTTTTCACCCTACTTTTAACCCAATATATACTTTTCAGCATATAGGGCAATCTCTTAAGGTGCATTTAGCTTTGAGTCTGTATTATCCTCACATTAAAGAAATATTATTTCAACATCGGTCTTTACTAAAAGCGAAGATCAATTCAATGAGTCATTTCATAGCAAACTTGTCGTTGTCGAGGGTATTATGTCTCATATTTTTTGATTAATCAAAACAGTACTTCAAAAAGAACTTCTAATCATAATCATTAATATAGAATACTATACAAAACTGATATAATAGTTTGTTTAGGTCTCTGGACAACACAAACGTTCATGATAGCTAAAACGTTTTCAGTCATTATCATATATTTCACACCATAACCTAGACTGGCAAGCGTCGTTAATAAACTCTAGAGTGGCTTGTGGGAACCAATTTAACCATAACCAAAACCAACTTCCGGTTACCAGTTTTAAAAGCAGTATCGAAGGAAATCAAAACAAACATGGCTTCGCACCGGAACAGGTTTGTTTATTTTTAAAAGTTTTCTTTGATTTCGAATAAATGTGAGGTTAATTAATTGTACAGTATCGTTGTTTCTTCTCTTTGTAGGATACAGGAGTTTGATTCACAACTATTGAAGGATGTCATTGATCTGAACAAGCTGAGGAAGCTGGTTTTTTCAGGTAGCCCCAAGTCCGCCCCCTCGTCATAATGCAAAATCGCACCAGTCCACAAGCCAAATAACACTTTGGGCATTCTGAATAAAATGCGCAAAATTTCGCGTTTCGAATACAAACTTATCGGGTAAAAATTAAAGAAATGATGGAGTGATTTCGCCTAAATATCAAATTTCTCTTGCACCGTAAAGCAATCGTGTTTTTAACAACCCGCATGGTATTTTAACAAGACAGTGGTAGATTGCACATCCCCCGCCGCGCTCATCCACACTATATATATATATATATATATATACAACAAAGTCTAAATTATAAAAATCGCCAAAATTTCATTTTATTTGAAGAAATCGAAAAATAACCCGACGTTGCACAACTACACTATATAGTTTCTGCCTGTAGGATTTGATTGGCCTGCGATGAATAGTACCAAAGATACAGCCTGGACAAACTTGTCTGAAATGGAGTAAGATGTTGTTATCAAAGGAATTAAGGCATTGTTCTGTCAAAAATGCCAAGCATAAGGTACTCTTTGAAACCAGGAAGTCCGATGTTTCGGCGCACTCGCTAGTACACTACATTGCCAAATTCACCTTTCTGTTTACTAGTGATGGGATCCGTCACTGATGGGTCCGGTTCGGTTCGGTTTCGGTTTTTTCAGACTATGTAAATATATATAAATTAAGGATATCCCAAGTAATTTCCTGTTTTTATTCTAGAACGTAATAAGTAAACACTTTGCTTAACTAAAAAAGGAGCTCATCTACAAGTGTAAAATAATGCTGCGCTAAAATAGTGAGCTGGAAAATTCATAGCAGTTAAAAATGGTCCTGAGAAAAACAAAAATAATGTTAATTAAAAACCGAAAATGAAGCGCGGTTTTCCACAGAGCACGGTTCGGTTTAACCGAACCGCCACCTTCACGGTTAACCGTCCAAAACGATAAACCGTCACATCCCTACTGTTTACCGTAGTTACCATCTTTTCATTATTGCATTAGTTGATGGCGCCTGTAGGAATTTAGTAGGTGTGGGTTAAAAGCGTTGTCACTTGTTCTTTTAAATATTACTGGGTGAAGTTATGCTGCGGCACACACACACAAAAATCAGATAATAAAAACTATAAAGTGTCGCCCAGTCTACCGCTCTCACTTCGTAGCAGGTGAACACACTTCTTCATATACTCTAATGTGTGAGTTTTCAGAAGAGTGTAGAAGTTGACGGATTGTAGCATAATTCCAAGAAATACTTGAAAGCCATCAAAGGCTATACAACTTTTCAGCTGACACATGAAAATTGTCTGACTACGTTCAGTAAAATCGGTGCGATAATGTGAAATTTCAAACTCAGCATGTGAGGATTGCTGTATTTCACCCAAGATTTGACGCGTTCCATCTGGAAGTTGTTAACATCCAGTTCTGATGCCAAAACCTATATAAACATAGGTAAAACTCGGCTCTTAAAATGTTGATAAAAATCGTGAGACTTCCACTATAATTACTGTGTTTTAGTTACCAAGGTTTAAAACAACGTAATCTTTAAATGTATTCGTTGTCTCAATAATTTTAAGCACTGACAATTTATCTTTAATTATATGTTTTAATTCTTTAATTTGTGGCTGGAACACAGCATTTTCTAACTGCTCTGCTCTAAATTATCACATTTCGGAGATTTTTTTTTTTGCAATTCGCTTTTGTTTTTAAAAATAAATTAAAAAGCTAATGCTGTTGGAAAGAAGCTTTTAAAATGCGTATTAAATTGATAATTTAGGTGTTGCGCGAAAACTTCAATTCGCTGTTTTAAGTGTAAAGGAACTGATATATAAAAATAAATAAATAAAATCAAAACTATTTTAAAACATATTGAAGAGAAATTGCCGCACATTGTTCTCTTTTAAAATTTATACACATGCTAATTTTGACTAAAATACTGGCAATTTTCGTTAAAAAGAACGCCTTAATTTCAGCTCTGTGTGCCTGTTAAGCGATGTGGAACAAAAGCTCTGTCATTTGACAATATTCGATCCTCTTTCAAGGTGTATTAGTTGTCTGGTGACAGAAATATCCCTAAACGGGCCCGTCGTCACACTATTTTATTTATTCCTCACAGGGGGATGGGAATATATGCGATCGACCGTGTGTCAGTATGTCGGTCTGTCATCAACAGCTTGTTAACACAATAACTTAAAAACTGCTTGCAAGGATTTTAATGAAACTTCGTATGTAGCTTCTATGGCAACAAACACGGATCGGTATTGTAAATGGGCAAGGTTCGTCCAAGGAAAAATGGACCAGCTGGACTTCAGCTTTTGATTGGCTATGGATGGTCGTGTTTAACTGATGGGGGGGATATGTGGGTTATGCACACTGCTCTAGTTATTACTGTTACTGTTTTATTATTGAATTACACAAAACAAATAAGGAAAATGTGTGCAAAGATTTTCCCCTTATTGACAGTAGTCCTGGCGGACCCTTTCTTGCTTCCAAAGACAGATCACAGGTCATACAATAGAAAGGGCCGAAAGGCTGTCCAGAATCTTACGGCGCATGGTCCCTGACAGCGAGACCTAAACTAGCAGGGTTTTCTTTTATTAAGAACACTGCGGCGAATCCTAGCGCACTATTCTCCACCTCGGTGAAGCTCTCACGCTTGCGTAAAGAGTTGTTTTGCAGTTCCGCGTTCATAGTTGTGGGCGATAATGGGTTTTTTTGTGTCCAAAGCATGAGACGAAACCTATTTTTCTAGCACGCAATTGAAGGGGTCCATGCATAAACTTGATAACTGCAGTTATCAGCAGTGGAGAAAAACGCATTTAAAGTTTGAAATTTTAGTAACAAACATAGGTTTTTCCCATCGCATTTCCCTCAAAAATGCCCATTCCTAATCGGTTTTGAGGTGTAAGACTTACATATGTGATAGAACAGAGGCCAAGAAATACCGTGGTGGTAATAGTGCCTTTTCCTGATAAGTGGAGTTATCAAGTTTATGCATGGACCCCTTCAATTGTAACTTGAACTTAAAAGTTGCGCCATAATTTATAAAGGGGTTGTTCGTGCGGTGCACCCTTCAAAAATAACGCAATTGGCCCGTGTTGTGCGCCGAGATATATCGGAAATGACATGATTTTCAAGTTCTGTTATTATGTCTCCCGGCTATGGGGAAGCATATAGTGTTTGTACATTCTGTGTCTGTGTGTGTGTCAGTCTATTGTGAACAAAATGTTGTGTGTAAGATGTCTCGAGAACGAAAAGTTCGAATCGACTTCAAACTTGATCTGTTCATTCCTTGCGTGGGTTGGATGATTCTGTCAGTCATCTGTGAGTCATCTATGAGTCATCTGTGAGTCATCTATGAGTCATCTGTGAGTCATCTGTGAGTCATCTATGAGTCATCTGTGAGGCATCTGTGAGTCATCTGTGAGGCATCTATGAGTCATCTGTGAGTCATCTGTTGCGCAAATAGTTTATCATGGCTGTTACTGTAACCGTTGTTGTATCTACATTAGATGGCAGGCGGGTAGGGGTATGACGGTTAGCAAAAAAAAAAAAAAAAAAAAATCCAGACCACCTTCGAGACCCATATAGAAAGATGTAAGGTAAAACCTGTTTGTCGTTACCCCTTCCAGATTCGGATAAAAAAACTTACGGCAAAACCTGCCTGTCTTGACCAACTTCCAGACCCGATAAAAAGGACGTACGGTAAAATCCTTTTAAGCGAACACCTTCCAGGTTCGGATAAAAAAGACGTACAATTCGGTTTTAGTGACCACCATCTGGTTTTGTTTATTTTTGAATTTTTTCCTATTTTATTTACAGTTTCTTTATAGGTTATTTGTCTGTCATACACTGTAAATGTACCAACAGTGCAATGACCATATAGGGTTAGGTTATGTATATTCTATAGTATATTGTGTAGTGTTAAATGCATAGTATCAATTGCATGCATGGTTTGTCTAATAATAATGATTGATTGAATACGTAGTGTATTTGGACATTGTAAACTCTAGGCCAATGAATTATGTGAAGCGCTTTGGAATAAAGCGCTATATAAGAACCAGCTATTATTATTATTATTATTGATGGATTATGATTATGTTTGCAGAAATAAATCCTTTATTTCAGTAATAAGAAAAAATAGGAAAATGGTTATTGGGGAATGATGGGTTGAGTTAGGGAGACATTTGTTTACAAAATCAAGAAACTAAATAGGTGTGACCTGTTGGTGAATTAACGACCCTGTATTGCAAAAATTAGCCACCTTTGTAATTTTCAAAGGTCTAATAAAAAATCTTTACTACCTAAAAAATAAAGTATAAAATTTTCCTGACAGGGATTATATATATATATATATATATATATATATATATATATATATATATATATATAGTAAACTCTGTACAGTAAAATATATATATATACAGTAAAGTCAAAGTAGTCGGGACCAAGCAAAATACTATGAGTTAACCGAAATTTGAGTTATCCGAAATTGACCTGAGTGGTCACGTGACTAACATGGTTTCGCATAAAGTGTTTGTTTTTTTTATGGTATGGTGATTGTTTTATATGATGAATAATATTCTGACTTAAATAGAGGCTACTGTATATACATTTTAGTACAGAATACCTTTTATCCAAGCCAGATGTTGTCACTGGGCTAAACTCATCACTTTTGTTGTCAGTTATGTCTTCCTACAATTTTTCAAAATGCTACTCTTTCTACATTCCTGGTCCGATTGTTTTGAAAGTTTTACAGGAATGTTCCCTGGGCACTCCGCCATACAGT
Organism: Protula sp. h YS-2021; assembly: GCA_949752745.1. Classification (NCBI taxonomy): domain Eukaryota; kingdom Metazoa; phylum Annelida; class Polychaeta; order Sabellida; family Serpulidae; genus Protula; species Protula sp. h YS-2021. The sequence goes on from OX457033.1 coordinate 2,266,194, forward strand.
GTGTATTTTTTTCGGCGATTTGGCGAAAATTGTGACACAAAAATGCTACTTTTCCTACAAATCCAGCCAAATTGCGTTGAATTTGACAGAATGTCCCCCCCCCCCCCCCCCAAGCTCCTGCATCAGGGTTGATTTTGTATGGCGATTTAAGCAAAATTGGCAAAACTATTGGCCTAAAACGGTAAAAAAATGTGCTCCTTGATGGGCCTTCACCAACCGACTGGCCACTTGCCTCGATAGCTCTGTCCGTAAGGTGCTGGTCTGATAATCACGACGTCGTGGATTTACGCCAACGGGTTGAATGCGAATTTTTTCGATGTCTTCCTTTTTCGGTGTTACGTAAAATAGTTATGGTCCTGCCTGCCATAGAAGCAGTGGTTTGCGTTGTCGGCTGCGAGGTTGTGAGTTCAAGCCTCAGTCAGGAATCATTTTATTTTTTTATGTTTTGCTTGCCTGCTATATTTTTAAGGCTGATCTAAGGCTATAACATTTGTTCCTACGAGAAAGGAAGACCATATATTTGAGCTGTGTTACGCCGGGTATTTTTATGCCCCGCCTGCCAAATGTCAGCGGGGCATATAATGTTTGACTTGTGCGTCCGTCTGTCTGTGTGTACGTTATGCTTTAGGTACCAAGTTTTGTGGATCGCACTGTAGCGTAGCTATTTGGCCGGCAACTTTTTTGTTTTTAGGATATTGTTTCTAATATATTGAAGTTGTGTAGGACGTCGTCCTTTTGTCCGACGAATCTTTTATTCAGTCGGAATTTGAGTTTGAACTTAAGCAATTTTACTGTAGTTAGATGTTTTATGTACTAAGTTTTGTGGATCGCGCCTAACTCTACATATTTGTTTCCTGATTTATTTGTTTATAGATTATTGTTTCTAATATATTGAAGTTATGCAGGACGTCGTCCTTTTGTCGGCGAGACTTTTATTCGGTCGGAATTGGGGTTTGAACGAACTGCACCTAACTGCAATTTTACTGCAGTTAGGTGCTCTATGTACTAAGTTTTGTGTGTGCATAAAGCTGAATAAATTTTTTATTCTATTTTAGAATATTTTTGGAGTATTTTGGTATCGACATAATGTGTTTTTGCCGCCTTACTAAGCCCGTGTTTATTCATTTTTTCTTCAAGAAGAATCACATCCCTCAAACTAAGATTATGTCACTGACTATCCGCAATTTTTTTTTATTAAAAATGAGAAACTGATATTTTTTAAGCCATAAAAGATTTGAAATGGAAAATTTTATAAAATCATTATTATTATTAGTATTGCAAGGTAGCATAGGATAAATAGTTAAAAATAGTTAAAAACAAGTCGCTGTTTGGGATATAGAAATTAAGGATACCCACAAGTCAGGCTATGTGGGCCCTATGAGTTGAATTGACGCACAGGAAAGAAAATAATGACGTGGGTCGGTCTAATTTTTATTTGGAAACGCTCTCGAAGAGGTTCACTGCAATGTGAACAAATAATAATTTAATATAACAGAATTATAATTTGATATTAATTTAAATGAGCACATAATGATTTTTTATATTCACAAAGTTAACATTAAATTTATGTGATACCTGTTTCCACAGCCGCCCCATTAATCATCTCACAGATATTAATCAAAACATATTCAGACAGGTTTACATTTATATGCACTATATATAGTCGCGATCGGTATTTATTGTATGAAGGTGCAATCTGGGTCAGAATATCCTACCTACATAAGCGTCATGAAATCAGTCAGCTCAGAAAAAAGACAGTCTTTAAAATCCCAAATTCCCACTTCATTACAATATCTTATCAATTAGGTTGTCTGTTCTAGGAGACATAACTTAGCAATGGGCCTTACTTTTAAAGTGTGACCCACGCGAACTCTTGCAGAACGGACTAAGCCATCTCGAGCTTGGCTGACATCCACTATGACACCATTAGGCCACTGACCTCTCTGCACGTTTCGTCCAAAAAGTAAGACGATGTCGCCTGGTTTGAGGTTTCGCTGTTGTCTTAACCACTTAGACCTACACTGAAGTAATGGTAAATATTCCTTTATCCGGCGCTTCCAAAAAATGTTTTGCCATGTACTGGACTTGTCTCTATCAACGCTCCCCCGTAACAATCCTGTTTCGAAAAAAAACGCCTACAGATAAACTTGTACTGGGCTTGATGTGGAGCAAGTGATTTGGAGACAAAGGCAAAGGATAGTTGACATCATCGCTGGTAGGCGTAATTGGCCTATCATTAAGAATATTTTCAGCTTCTGCAATAAATGTAGCTAATGCCTCATCTGTGAGAAGCTGTTCTTTAACCAGAACCTTTAAGATACGTTTTGTAGACTTCACTAATCGCTCCCATACCTCTCCCATGTGACTTGTATAGGGGGGGGGGGGGTTAAAGTGCCATTCGATGTTCACCTGAAGACAGTTATCATGAATCTTGTGAAGATTCCACTCTGCGATAGATTCTCACAACTCCTTTTCACCAGATGTGAAATTTGTTTCATTGTCGCTAAAGACTTAGCGGCTTGCCGCGGCGGCTGATGAATCTTCGCAACGCTAAGAAAGCATTAGTATCTAGCCTATATGCAATCTCAATGTAGAATGCCCGTGTCGTCAAGCATGTAAATAAACAACCGTAGCGTTTGCAGTGGCTCCTTCCATACTTGACAAAAATAGGACCGAAAAAATCCACCCCAAAAAATGAAAAAGGCGGTTTGTCCGGTACAAGTCTCTTTTCTGGTAAAGGAGCCATTTGCTGTTCAGCAGGAGCTGCAAGCTGCCGTTTGCAGTCAAAGCAATTTCCTACGACCCGCCTTACAGTACTCAAGCCGCGAGTTATCCAATAGTAGTACTGACGAATTGTTGCCAGAACTTGTTGTTATCTAATATGTCCATTCGTTTCGTGAAAATGACGTATTATTAGTTCTGTTGCATAACTTTTGGATGGAATTATTATTGGATGCTTCCAGCCGTACTGCACTTCAAGATTTTGAAGTTGGCCGCCAACCCTCAACAATCCATCTTCGATCAAAGGACACAATTTGACGAGAGAACTTGTTTTTTGTACACGCTGTGTGAGGGTGTTTGAAGTTTTTGTAGGCAGCTTAACTCTTGAGAGTAAGCTTTACCTTGTTCATACTTCAAAATTTCGATCTCGGCATATTCGACTTCCTTAACTTTGAACCAGCCTCGGTGGCCTAGTGGTTGGAGTGTCCGCCTCGAGACTGGAAGATCGTGGGTTCAAACCCCGGTCGGGTCATACCTAAGACTTTAAAATTGGGACTCCTCCTTGCTACCCTGTGAGGCACTCCACATGTAAGGGTTAGAAGGAGGGCTGGAATGCCCCATTTCAGTATAATGTGGCAGGGGGATCCCGATATGACCATAGCAGTTGAAAGGGATCTAAAGAACAATACAATACAATACAATCCTTAACTTTGATTTCTCCAGTGGTTGGAACTAGTTCTCTATGAAGATACTTGTTGCAACAAAACTGTTTGAACCTCAGAAGCTATGCAACAGACTTCTTTAGTCTGTGCCAACATGAGTGATGTTGTATGAGGGCTGTAAGACTTCTTTGTGTGATGTTTGCCAAGACTGTCTTCTTCACTTCGAAAGTGCTTTCATTAATTGGCTGTAGATTGTCAGATTGTACCGGAAATCCTTCGTCATTTGCTCTGTTTAAAAATTCTGGGCCATCTAGCCTAATCTTGAGCCTGTCCTTTTCGTGTGGATGAATATCCCTAGATGCTAAATCTGCTGGGTTTAATTCCTATGGTACATAGTGCCAGTCGGTAGGTATAGTAACATCGTGAATATTTGCGAGTCTGTTCGCAACAAAAGGCTTAAAACCTGTTGTTTTGTTTCGAATATACTGAATTGTTGCAGTCGAGTCGTACCGGAATACATATTTGTGGACCTGAAGCTCAAGCTCGTCCATTATGAATTGGTGCAAGCGTACTGCAGCTACAACTGCTGAGAGCTCTATTCTTGGAATGGACACAGTTTTGATCGGTGCCAGTCTTGCTTTCCGAATGACTAATGAACATTTTGCAGTGCTCGCATTGAATATATATGTCTCCCCGACCAAGGGGAGACATATACTGTTTGTACGTTCTGTGTGTGTGTATATGTGTACGTGTGTGTGTCAGTCTGCTGTGAACAATATGTTGTGTGCAAGATACCTCGATAACGAAATGTCGGATCGACTTCAAACTTTATCAATTTATTCCTTGGTCAGCCGCTGAACATCGGAGAAAGTTGAAACTTTGTGGCATTGTTGCTTGGTAGGTCCGAACGACTGTAGATTTTTATTCGCGAGTAGAACGAACGAATGCGGCGTATGACATCATCGCGTAAAATATGAATATATTGTGAACAAGATCTTGTGTGTAAAATATCTCGATAACGGAAAGTCCTATTGACGTCAAATTTTATGTGGGTATTCCTTGGGTCATTCGGACGGTTCTTTCAACTTTTCACGCATGTCACGTGATTAGGACAGGTGTATCAGCTGCTGAACATCGAAGAAAGTTGAAATTTGATGGGATTGTTGCTTTGTAGGTCCGAAAGAAACTAATGTTTTTTCGCGAGTAAAACGAACCAATGCATCGTATGACGTCATCGCGTAAAATATGTATATATTTTGAACCATGTATGCATAATGTCTCGATAACGGAAAGTCATATCGACTTAAAATTTTATATGGATATTCCTTGGTTCAGTCAGACGACTGTTTCAACTTTTGACGGGTAATTATTTGTTGTTAAGCAAAATATCTCGACCTCGGAAAGTCGAATCGACTTTAAATTTGATGTTGGTTACTTTAAATTTGATGTTGGTTAAATGTTATTAAACTCGTGTAGAAAATCAAGAAAGGTGCATAACGTCAACGACCCACCCTCCTCCCTATTTTTTGGCTCCTTTGTTAACTAAGCATATGTGTTAACTATGCCTGTACTGTTATGTTTTGTGTGCTGTGGCCGCTCTAGTTGAATATACGACGCTGCCCCGTATACTTTCTCGGAACCATCTGCAAAATGATGCAGCTCTACTGGGCTTGTAATACTGTAGCTTGAAGCATCTATTAATTACTCAATCGGATAGACAGGATAATGACTGTAACCAATCTTGCCATTGTTTCTCATCTCTTAGAGATATCGTGTCATCCCATCCAAGCCCTTCACGGCAGCAATTTTGCAACATCATCTTTGGTAGCAAAGTGACAGGTGCAACAAATCCTAGAGGTTCATAGAGCAAACTGGTGACAGAGAGAGTGCCACACCTTGTTAATAGCTTGTTCTTCAGGTTTATGTTGAAAGTAAATGCATCTCTCTCAATATTCCACTGCAGTCCAAGTGTTTTCTCACAAGGAAGCTTGTCATCAAGATCCATATCAGCTACTGATGTAGCTTTCTCCTTCTGAGGTGTGGAATCAAGAACTGCTCTATCATTGAAGACCCATTTTGTTAAACGGAAGCGACCTCTCTGAAGTAGTGTGCACAGCTCTTCCACAAGCTTTATACCGTCTACAGTGGTTGGCACACTTTTCAAGCAATCATCCACATACATGTTCCTGTTAACTGTTTTAACAGCTTCAGGGCTGAAGTCATGCTTGTTTTTAGCCCAGCTTACGTTACACGTAAGCTGGGGTATTCCTATCGGTCTGCAGATGGCGTCCGTTAGTTAGTTAGTTAGTTAGTTAGTTCGCTGTAAACTTTGATTCAAAATGCATCTCCTCCTACAATTTTGATCCGATGTCATTTATTTTTGGTGTGAGGCATCCCTAAGGGGTCGTGCATACGGCTTGTGCTTTTCTAGTCGATCGGGTGATTTTTGAATATTTGGCGAATTTTTAAAGAAAAAAATTAAAAATGTATCTCCTCCTACATTTTTGACCCGATGTCATTTATTTTTGGTATGTGGCACCCCTAAAGGGTCGTGCATACGGCTTGTGCTTTTTTAGTCGATCGGACAATTTTTGTATTTTGGGGGATTTTTTTAAGCAAAAATTTTGAAAAAAATGCATCTACTCCTACAGTTTTGATTCGATGTCATTTATTTTTGGTGTGAGGATTTCCTAAGCGGTCGTGCATACGGCTTGCGCTTTTTTAGTCGATCGGGTAATTTTTGAATTTTTGGCGAATTTTTAAAGAAATTTTAAAATATATCTCCTCGTACATTTTTGACCCGATGTCATTTATTTTTAGTATGAGGCACCCCTTAAGGGTCGTGCATACGGCTTATGCTTTTTTAGTTTGTATTTTTCGGGAATTTTTTAAGCAAAAATTTCGAAAATAATTTAAAGTGCATCTACCCCTACAATTTTGATTCGATGTCATTTATTTTTGGTGTGAGTGCATACAGCTTGTGCATTTCCCCCTACAGTTTTGAACCTTTTTTTTTTTTTTTTTTCTTGTTTGGGGTTTGAGGCACCCCTATGGGGTTGAGAATACGACTTGCGCTTTTTAGTCGATCCGACAATTTCTGTATTTTTGGGAATTTTTGAAGAAAAACTTCAAAATGCATTTCCTCCTACAGATTTTATCCGATTTCATTTATTTTTGCTATGAGGCATCCTTAGGTAGGTCTCGCATACGGCTTGTGCTATTTGACTCGACTTGGGAATTTTTGATTTCGGGGGGAATTTTTGATGAAAATACCTCAAAATGCATTTTCTCCTGCAGTTTTGATCAAATATCATTTATTTTGGGGCTGAGGCATGCTTAGGGTGTCTTGAATATGGCCTGTCTTTTTCAGTCGATGAAAGAATTTTTGAAGAAAAAAATTCAAAATGCATTTCCTCCTACATTTTTTATCAGATTTCTTTTATTTTCGATATGAGCCGTCTCTAGGGGGTCATGCATACGGCTTGTGCTTTTTGAGTGAATTGGAAAACTTTGAATTTTTTTCGGAATTTTTGAAAAAAAAAATTAAATGAATCTCCTCCTACAGCGCATTAACGCAAGTTAAATGAACTTGCGCAGTAGTCAGATTTAACAACCGCACATCGACGCAAGTTAAATAAACATTCGCAGTAGTCCAAATTAAGTACTCCGCATGGATGCAAGTTAAATAAAAATGCGCATTGGTCCGAAATGTGAGCTGCGCATCGACGGAAGATAAATAAAGATGCGAACTGCTCCAAAATAAGCACCGTGCATCAACGCAGGTTAAATAAACATGCGCACTGGTCCGAAAAAAAGAACTACGCTGCGACGTAAGTTGAATAGACATGCGCAGTGGTCTGAAATGCGAACCGCGCATCAACGCAGCCTAAAGAAACATGCGCACTGGTCCGAAATGCGAACCGCACATCGAGGCAAATTAAATAAACATGCGCAGTGGTCCGAAATTCGAACCGCGCATCAACGCAAGTTAAATAAATATGCACACTGGTCTGAAGTGAGAACCACGCATCAACACAAGTTAAATAAACATGGGCAATGGCCTGAAATGCGAATCGCGCATCGACGGAAGTTAAATAAACATGCGATCCGGTCCAAAATAAGCACCGCACATCAACGCAAGTTAAACAAACATGCGCACTTGTCCGAAAAAAAGAACCACGCATCGACGCAAGTTGAATAGACATGCGCAGTGGTCTGAAATGAGAACCGCGCATCAACGGAAGTTAAATAAATATACGCAGTGGTCCGAAGAAAGAACCATGAATCGACGCAAGTTGAATAGACATAAGAGTCGGGCATCGACGGGACTTAAAAAAAAACATGCGTTCTGGTCCGAAACGCAAATCGCGCGTCACCGTAAGTTAAATGAACCTGCTCACTTGTCCCAAAATGCGCATCAACGCAACCTAAAGAAACAGGTATACTGGTCCGAAATGCGAACCGGATATCAACGCAAATTAAATAAACATGCACACTGGTCCGAATTGCGAACCGCACATAAGCGTAAGTCAAATAAATATTTGCACCGGTCCAAAATAAGTACCGATCATCAACACAAGTTAAATAAATATGCGCAATGGTCCAAAATGCGAACCACGCATCAACACAAGTTAAAAAAAAAACATGCGCGCTGGTCCGAAATGCGAACCGCACAGCAACACAAGCTAAATAAGCAAGCACACTGGACCAAAATAAGCACCTTGCATCAACGCAAGTTAAATAAACTTGCGCACTATTTGGAAATGCGAACTGCCCATTAACGCAACTTAAATAACATGCGCACTATTCAAAATAAGAACTGCGCATCAACGCAACTTAAATAAACATGCGCACTGGTTCAGAATAAGAACGGCGCATCAACTCAAGTTAAAGAAATATGCGCATTGGCCTGAAATAAGAACCGCGCATCGACGCACGTTAAATAAACATACGCAGTGGTTCGAAATGCGAACCACGCGCCAACGTAAGTTAAATAAACATTTGCACTGGTCTAAAATAAGCACCGCGCATCAACGCAAGTTAAACACACATGCGCACTTCTCTGAAATTCGAACCGCGCATCAACGCAAGTTAAATAAACATGCGCAGTGGTTCGAAATGCATTTCGAACCACGCTCCAACGCAAGTTAAATAAACATTTGCATTGGTCCAAAATAAGCACTGCGCATCAACGCAAGTTAAATAAACATGCACACTGGTCCGAAGTTCGAACCGCGCATTAACGCAAGTTAAATAAACATGCGTAATGATCCGAAATTCGAACTGCTCATCAACGCAAGTTAAATAACATGCACACTGGTCCAAAATGCAAACCGCGCATCAACGCAAGTTAAATAAACATAGGCACACGTCCAAAATAAGCACCGTGCATCAACGCAAGTGAAATAAACATGCAAACTGGTCCGCAATGCGAACCGCGTATCAAGGCAACCTAAGAAAACTTGGGCTGTCCGAAATAAGTACCGCTCATCAACGCAAGTAAAATAAACATGCGCATTGGTATGGAATAAGAACCGCACATCAACAAAAGGTAAATAAACATGCGCACTGATCCGAAATAAGAACCGCACATCAACACAAGGTAAATAAACATGCGCACTGATCCGAAATAAGAACCGCACATCAACACAATGTAAATAAAGATGCGCATTGATCCGAAATAAGAACCGCATATCAACACAAGGTAAATAAACGTGCGCACTGATCCGAAATAAGAACCGCACATCCACAAAAGGTAAAAAAAACATGGGCTCTCGTCAGAAATGCGAACCGCACATCAACGCAAGTTAAATAAACATGTGCACTGTTCCAAAATGGGAACCGCGCATCTACGCAAAATTAAATAAACATGCGCACTTGTCTGAATAAGAACCGCGCATCAAGGCAAGTTACATAAATATGCGCACTGGTCCGAAATGCGAGCGTTGTTTGAAGGTATCTATGGCACACTATCCAGTCTACCAGAGATACAAAAAATCTGTTTCCCATTTTTCTGGGAAAGAAATCTTTGTATGCATTTATCGGTCTATGTTCTGGTCCGGTGCTAAATTAATTTTTGGGCTAGCTCTTTGCCGTCTCATCTTTTGAAGCCGAATTTTTCAGGAAAATTCCCTTGCTCATGCACGCTGGAATTGGTTTTATTGCTTTTCGTAAGCTGGGACTTTGTCCTTGGACAAACTTGTCGTCTGTTGTCTTCAGACAGAACGCTGTGCAACTTGACTTGGTTCAAACCCCGGCCAGGTCATACGTAAGACTTTAAAATTGGGACTCCTCCTTGCTACCCTGTGAGGCACTCCACATGTAAGGGTTAGAAGGAGGTGTACCGTCATACAATATTCATCTTGGTGAAGTCACCATCAGTCCACCAGAGAAAGCGCAGATAGCTGCAATCCTCTGGCGTGACCTTGACTTGGTGGAATATGCCTTCCACATCGCCAACTATGGCAACAGAGTCTTGACGAAAACGAATGAGGACACCGACAAGATAAAATCTGGACCTTGTAAAAGCTGATCGTTCAAGAAAGTACCACGATACTTGGCAGAGCAGCCAAACACGACACGTACTTTACCAGGTTTTGTACAGGATGCTGAGGTAGATACCAAACACCAGCTGCGCTGCCAGTTCTAAGAAACTGCTCATTGTCGACCTTTTTTGCGTAGCCCTTCTCGATATAATCGTTGTCAGTCTTTTCGTATGCGTGCTTCATTTTGGCTGTCATTAAGAAGTTTGTGCTTCATGGCAAGGCTACCATATACTTACCCTCCTGCTTGGTGACTGTTTTCTCCATTCTTTGAAGGGCTTGACGATCCTCTACAGACATTTCAGTTTTCATGTCGCTGTTTGAGTCATTGAAATCTGTCTTCCACATTCTTTCTAGTTGTTCTTCTATGGGGATTGCTTGTTGGAAATTGACATGATATGATGATTTCACAGGTGATGTGCCTAGGGGTCCCTGCAAAGTCAACCCCAGAAGAGATCGTATGGCGTAGGGCTCTTTCGGCTTGCCACGGCGTTCTTCCAGCGTCCAAAAAACTTCAGGCACGTCGCTCCCAATGAGTAATGTAACTCGCGAGGCATTTATCTTTGGAAAAGAGATACCTGATAAATGTGGCCAGTTGCTTAAAGCAGAATTTGGAGGGAGACTAGATAATGAGATGGGCAAGCCCTTGACCGACAGCACATTTTCAAGACTGACAGATTCAGAGCAGTCAATTGGACACACGGTCAAACTGACTTGGGAACCCTGTTCAACTTGTGACTGTCTGTTCAGAGTCGATATGCTAAATGCTCTCGGGTTACCTGAAATACCTAGCTTTTTCAGGAGACGTCCATCGCAAAGCGTAACATCTGAACCTGAATCCAGAAGAGCGTAAGTTTCGACACATGTTCACTGACTTTTGACACATATCGGTACAATTCTAAGAGCCACAGTTTCAGTCTGGCTGTTTGTTCAATGGGCATTTGTTGTAGCAGGAGTTTCATCAGAAACTTTTTCTTTTGTTTCAGGTTTCTGACCAGTTTTCAAACGATTGGCATCATGTACAAGGTCGTTGTGTTTTCCCTTACATTGCGTACACTGTGGTTTCCCCCAACACTCTTTGGCTGAGTGACCATATTTTAAACAATTGAAAGACAACCGATTCCTGCGTATGACTTTTTCTCTTTCGTCAAGCCCCTGCTCACGAAACTTTGAGCACTTGACAATAAAATGATTGCCTTTACACATTAAACACGACTTGGGCTTGACACTTTTTTCAGCAGATACCTTTCCACTTAACACTGTTTCATTGTCCTTGTTCTCTGATTGAGGGACTGAACTACTCTGGGTTGCAGAACTTTTATCAAACACCTCGCATCACCAGCAAAGTGAATAAAATAATTGAGCTTTACTTTGCAACTGCTAACTTTACCTGCTAAATTACACTCAAAATTTGTCATAAATTTGAAGTAGTCCTTTGCGTTACCCCCCAAACTGCAGGCTTTAGGCTTCGGTAAAGCATCACTTTCAGTCAATGCTGCCAAATTATTAAGAGTTTGATTCGTCAACAAATAGTCCACTTGGTGTTGGATCGGTCGTTCATACTGCGAAGATTGCACAGCAGACATTTGCCCATTGGTACACCTCGCTTGTGAACTTGGTACATGCAGGAATGTTCATGTCCGAACCGGAGGGTCCTGTCCATAATCATTAGCGATTGGCGTTTGAGCATATGGATTGAACAGGTCTTTCGTTGATGACCCAGATATGTTCACAAATGAACCGTATGTATGACCATGCGCTCCATTATAGCTACCTATACCTGTGCGATAGATAAGCTGACACCTGTGCCCTGGCATCTTGACCCGCAGTTAGCGTCATACTACTAGCATTCAGTGGCACCGCTGCGTACGGTGCCATTGTCGACTGGGTATGCATAAGCATTGCTGTTGAGAACGTACTTTCATGAACGTCCGTCATAAGCACCGTTTGATCACGTGGTAACGAAGAAAGTTGCGGTCGCGTGTACGCGCGCATGTCTGCACCTCTTATTTGACTGTGCATATTCGGATTGCAATAGGCGCTCATGTATAGTTGGGACTACTGGTGACTGCGCATGTGTAATGACCGTGTGAGCCGGCTGGTTGAGCGCATGTATGTCCGGGGCTACATGTGGTTCCGCAGGTGGTGCATATGCGTGTGGCGATTGTGTTTGCGTAGGTTCAGCTGGGGCATTTGACACACGTGTCGGTGGCATTTGCGCATGCGTTTTATGCGACACTGGTGTCCATGCATTGACCTCCGCTCGCAAACCTGACGCGCTTGACGACTGCGTACTAACCTCCAATGCATGTGGTGACCTCTGCTAGCACATCCGAGACATATGGTGACCGCGCACTGACCTCAACTTGCGATTCCAAAACGGATGGCGACCGGGCACTGACCTCCGATTGTCCCCGAAACACAGGCGGCACCCGCGGACTAGCTTCCGCTTGCAGCTCCAACGCAGGTGGAGAGCGCGCTTAATTCCACTTGCCGTTCAAACACATGGGACCTGCGCGGACTAACTCCGCTTGCACCTCCAACACGGGTGGCGATCGCGGACTGTCCTCCGCTTGCGTCCCTGGGTTAGCAAGAGTTTCGATATTGCGGGATTCGAAGCGGGACGCACGTTGCCACAGCGGAAAACTACTGTCAGATTCATTGTCAAATTCAACATAAACATTCTCTTCGGCCATCGAAGAATTTATTTCGGATTCAATTTCGAGCACATCCAGTTTTTGATTAAATTCAAGCTCAGTTTCTGCTGCCTTTGCTTTTACACGTTCATGTTCAGTCTGAAAAGAATGTTTTTATGAATAATGATAACTTATCTTGCAATGACGCCCGTTTTGCCGCTGCTCTCATTCTAGCAGAGTGCGAGCTCTTGGTTTGCCTGGAAGAAAAGTTCACTTGCTTCTTTCTTTGGAAAAGATTGGTTTAGTGTTGAAAGAGATGCTAACAGAGCCAGATCAGCATTAGAAATGGCGGAAGAAGAGATACGTGACTAAAGAACTACCAATAAGAATCCTCTTGAGTGGTGGGAAAAGCATCAGGCACAATTCCTGACAGTTTCTGTAGTTGCGAGAGCATCGTTTGCCATTCCTGCCACCAGTGTCCCCTCTGAAAGAGTCTTTAGCACAGCAGGGGACATTTTAAGTGCGTCGCATTCAACTTTAAAGCCTCACCATGTAGACTTGCTGTTATTTTTTAAGAAAAACATGTGATTTTGTAAGTATGTGCCTTCCTGCAGTCAAGTTGTAAGAATAGATTGAAAAAATATACAAAGCTTTTCCAAAATGATATTATGATGTTATCAAACTGTAGCTGTTCGGAGATTGTCAATAGTGAAATATGTAACGTAAATGTTTCTTCATGCTGTACAGTGTCAGATGGTCTCATTTATGCATAAGCATGGCTAAACCTACTTAGTGAATTGAAGTTAAGGTTAGTGATCATATTATTTTGTACATGATTTTGTACATACCAATAAAACTAGTAAAAATTGAAAAAAAGCGGTAATCTAAAAAATTTCATATTGAGACCTGTTTTTTTTATTATGAAATAATATCTGCATTGAATATTATATATTTGTAAATAAAAACCGAACTGAGGAAACACCGAACGGAACCGAGAAATTGAAAAACAGAACCGTGAGAAAGTCGAACCGTCCCACCTGTACTCAAAAGATCTGTGAATCAAATAAGTGAAGTTTTATTACAACAACTGCCGATAAATAACAGATTACTGTAAATAATTTCATTTAATACGCAGAAAAACCATAAACTAAATATTATAAATTAGACACAATTAAATTAAAGTTAAAGTCCATACCGAATTTATGGCGACCGAGCATAAAGGCCACGTTCGCCTCCATTGCTTTCCAAAATTCAACTAAGGAATTCTTTGTGTACAGAAAATTACGCGAAACTATACGAGAGGGGTTTTTTGTTTACAAAAACTAAACGGCAATGGCTGGCTAATAAAAGTGATATGTTTTGGTACACTGATGTCGGTGTGCACTGGCCGCACCAGTTTCTGTTACATTTATAACGACCAGAAATGTGTACTCAAGTGACGTGAGACGGCAGTACTCAATTGAATTCGAATTGATTGTTCTTGAAGTAGCAAAGTTAAAAGTTATAGGCCAGCAGGAAAGTAGTTTACTGTTAATGAGTCACTGTTATATTTTGATTTGAAAGCGTTTCATCGTTTTACTTCGGGGTAGGGTTAATCTTAGCGGTTGGGTTAATGTACTGAATCTGAAATCAAAGCAGTGAGTTTTCTTGGGATGCGGCTCATCTATCGGAAGTTAAGGTATAAATCATTAGAGGTTGGCTCAGCTATAAATTCCCGATTGTCAGCGGTCGCTTGTTGTTCATTGAAGTGGCCACTCTGTTAGCAGCTCCTCTATTCTTTGTTTTGTTTTGTTTTTTACTTTAGGTTGTCCACATGAAAAAAGTATTCGAAGCAGATGTTGGAAGGTAGGATTTTTCTGTTTTGACGACTTTAAAATACTTACCATTTTAGTTTCCTGCCCCGGCGTACAGCATTATGCGCAGTATGCTCGTGGATATCCATGCTAAGGTGTACAGGCGGCTGTAGTTAGTCCCCTAACCCTGGGGCAAAGACCTCTAGTATTGGGGCTTGTCCATCGGAGCTTTTGGTACGCGCGGTGTCTCAGTAACCATTGTTCTCGAGGATCTGTAGTACTGGGGCTTATCCATCATCCTGTCTGTGGACACTTCTTGTGTTCGTGCGGTGTCTCAGTAACATTTCTTCTCGAGCGCATTTTATAATGGAGCAGGAGGGTCAATTTTGGGTTTTCTAAAAAATTGTAAAAAAAAAATACTCGAAAAATTTGATTTAACCATTTCAAGAAATTCTACATCTATAACTTTATACGCGTCATATCTCTGAATAACATTAAATCAAAGGATTGTGCCTCGGGTGGGGATGGGGGAGGAGGTTGGGCGCAGGCGGGGCGAGGGTTGGCTGGGGGCTCGTTTCATTGGTAGCGATTGGTTTCCATTCGCGATTCACCTCATTCCTCTCCTTATAGTGAGGCAAAAAAAAAAAGACAAACACAAGAAATCTTTAGAAAATGTATGGCCGGAAAGCCGAGTAGATTTTCTTAACAGTTTTAATAAGAACCGACCATACTCTGCTTCATTGCCTTACCTGTGTAATTCTCTCGAAATTAATGTAGATTATCATGTATATATTTTTACGACTTTAGATTGTAATGTAGTCTGTAATTTACCTGGGTTGTGTATTGTGTTACTTTTGATGTAGACTCGTAGATGATTACAGGTGCTGTTAGATTACCTGCCACTGGAGCGGGCGGACTGGAAGAAACACGTACAAGCTCAGAGGTACGGGCTCACAAAGCCAGGGCCTCAGGCGCCAGAGGTACGGGCTCACAAAACCAGGGCCCCAGGCGCCAGAGGTACGGGCTCACAAAACCAGGGCCCCAGGCGCCAGAGGTACGGGCTCACAAAACCAGGGCCTCAGGCGCCAGAGGTACGGGCTCACAAAACCAGGGCCTCAGGCGCCAGAGGTACGGGCTCACAAAACCAGGGCCTCAGGCGCCAGAGGTACGGGCTCACAAAACCAGGGCCTCAGGCGCCAGAGGTACGGGCTCACAAAACCAGGGCCTCAGGCGCCAGATGAGAGCTAGGGGATAGGGGATTTTCTTTCTGTCCGTCGTCCGTCACGGCTGTTACTGCTAACCTCATAATCTCTCTCCCACGAGGTGTTGTGTGTGGGTGTCCTACCATAGTGCGCGTTATTATGTCTGCCCAACCAAGGTGAAACATAGTGTTTGCACATTCTGTGTCTGTATTATGTATGTGTGTGTGTATGGTAAATCGGTTGTGAACAAAATGTTGTGGGCAAGATACATCTAGAAAGACAAGTCGAATAGACTTTGAACATGATCTTTTTATTCCTTGTTTGGGGCCGAAGCTTTTGACGCATGTCACACTTTTAGGGAAGGCGTGTGACGTCTTTACGTAAAAATCTTGTGTGCTAAATTTCTCAGCCGCTGAACATCGGAGAAAGTTCAAACTTGATGAGATTGTTGCTTTTTCAGACCAGCCGACTACGTCGGGCCGGTCTTATCACATCAGTGAAGGGGCATCCGTCGTTTGCATGTACGTATGTAGGTATGTGCGTATGTACGCGTGTAAACTTTTACTTAAAATGCTTCTCCCACAATTTTGATCGGATTGCTTTCCAATTTTGTACAATTGTTCTTTAGGTAGGCCTCTCGAAAAATGAGTCTCTTTTGGCGACCCGCCAAAAATTGGCTAAATGGGGGGGGGGGGGGGGCGCATTTAAATTGTTTATTGGCAATTCTCAAAATGTTTGTTCTCGAATATTTTTGATCAGATTTTCTCCATATTTTGTACGAATGTTCTTAACATAGGTCTGTCTTGAAAACTTGCTTGTTTTGGCGATCCTCCATAAATTGGCAAAATGGGAGGACTTTTTAAATTTGTTGGTGTCTAATTTTCAAAATGCTTCTTCTCCCATAATTTTGATTGAATTCCTTTCCAATTTTGTATAATTACTCTCTAGGTAGGCCTCTCTTGAAAAATTACATTTTTTGGCGATCCGCCAAAAATTGGCTCAATGGGGGGGGGGGGGGGGGGGCATTTATAAATTCTTATTGCCAATTTTCAGAATGCTTCTCCCACAATTTTGATAAGATTCACTTTAACTTTTGTTCGAACGTTTCTGGATTGGCCTGTCTTGAAAACCTGCTTTTTTGGCGACAAGTCAAAGATTAGCCAAATAGTTGCACTTATAATTTTTTGGTTGCCAGTTTTCAAAATGCTTCTCGAACAATTTTGATAAGATTTTCTTTAACTTTTGTACGCATGTTCTCTCGGGAGGGCTCTCTTGAAAGCTTACTTTTTTGCGGTGCGTCAAAAATTGGATATATAGGGGGCATATTTTTAATTCATGGGCGTTTCATTTTGAAAATACTTCTGCCACGATATTGATTGACTTCCTTTCCAATTTTGTACGATTCTTCTCTAGGTATGCCCCTCTTGAAAAATTTGCCGAATGGAGGGCATTTAAAAGTTTTTGTTTGCCAATTTTCAAAATGCTTCTACTGCCACAGTTTTGTTCGGGTTGTCTTCACATTTTACAGAAGTATTTACTGAAAATACCTCTCGTGAAAAGTTACTTTTTCTGACGTTGAATCACTCTTTGGAACCACAACGATGGGAGCACACGACTCGCTGACTTCATTTGCACCAAGCTTCCGGAGCACGTCCTGAAATAACAGACTGTCAAGTGTTTCTTTGACCTTTGACAAAAGTGGTTGTGATATCCGGCGGGGTGCGGCCACACTGAACGGCTGTGCGTTTGGCTGTTACTTGATACGATACTCGCCTGTTTTAATTGTCCCGAGTCCTGTGAATAATCGCGGAAAAAGGCGGCAGATGTTTTCCTTGTAACCCAGCGGCGTACTCGAAGGGGTGAGATCAGCTTTGACCTCATTCGCACGTTGTAAAATTTTCAACGCTATAATTGTGGGTTTACCAAGCAATAGTTTTCTTAGTTTGTCGACGACGTACACCTTCTGGTTTTATTTGCCTTTTGTTCCGTTCACAATGTTCGTTTAAAACATACCTAGGGCTTTCAGGGGTCCGTTGCTCGCGCCAACTAATACCTGGTCCGATTTTTGTAGTTTTATGCCTGGAGATATTCTCTTAAAGTCTACGTGACTCACTACAGTTACATCGGCTCCCGAGATTATTCTGAGATGTGTACTGCACCTAAGAATGACTTGTCTTCTGATTCGGCACCAGTGTCTTTGACATCCGATTTGCTACGACACATTTGCCCGGTTTTTGCGCATGCGTTACATTTTGCGTCACGTGCTGGGCCTTCGCTGAACTAATGTGGCCTGTTACCACATCTGTGACAAACCTTGGATTTGTCCTGTCGATTCTTCTTTTTTTCCTTTTTTGCGATTTCTGGGTAGGTGCCTGCTGTGTTTTCCGTTTCAACAAATCGGCTTGCGCAACGTAGAAGTCACTCAATTGTTGTGACTGCTTCGCAACCATTTCCTTCGAACGCACTATATTTAACGCAGCTTCCAGAGTTAACTTTTCATCAAGCTGGAGTGATTCACTCAGCTTTTTGTCACAGACCCCTACCACGATTTTATCACGCAGTAGTTCGTTCCACATTTCTCATAATCACAGAATTGTTCTTACTTGTCGAACACACCAAATTTAACAGAAATCGGACTATAATGTCGAGACAATAAAAAACAGACAATAAAAAGGATAAGCTGGGCTGGTGAAGTGGCGCGTGCACGTGCCAACGAATGAAACCGTATATCACAAAATGGCCTCTATAAGCTGTTCTAAACATAAACAAAAAAATTGAGTGCGATATAATTATAAAAATACCAGCTTACAGCGTCAGGTTTTTCATCTTCAAACAGTCGTCGTCTTGCTTTTGAGCCGACTTGTTTTTCGAATACGACTTCTTGCTCATGTTGCATAAGATTTCTAGCTTAACCTAAAAAAATAAATTTAACTTAATTTCAGAAATTATAAACAAAGGATAACAATTAAAGAAAAAAAACGAATTATGTTTTCATTATAGCCATGCATCTCAGTTCCTTTTAAACAGGTGTGTTTCATAGATCGATGTTTTAAAGCCTGCAAAAAGTAACTTATTACGGTAATTTTGTTCTCAATAGTTTTGATTGAGGGCTAAAAAAGGCATACCTTCTGGTTGGTTATATGGTATTTGCAGTGGGTAAACTGGGTATTGGCTTTCCCGAGAGGAGGTCGATATGTGATCTACGTCATCTCTCATAGTTTTAAAGTGGCTTTCCTTGCGAGGAGAGCCATGATCATCAATATCATCATTCTAATCATTTTGTCTAATCTCGAGGCAGGTTTCTTTGCCGAGGCAGCCATTATTTTTCACAGATTCAAGGGCTTTCCCCTTGTTTGGAGAGCTGTGATCTTGAGTACCAACATTCTCCATATATTCGAGCTGGGTTTTCTTGCTCTATGGCTTCTGTAAACATCCATAGTATATAAAAGATTTTCTTCAATGAAAAAGACCGGGAATCCATATCTGCCCCATGGCAACATAACAAGATTTTTCCCCGCAATGTTCGATAAAAAGAGTCTTTTTTTTATTAAAACTATTTTTCCTTGCTTCATGCTAAACCTTTCACAGCTTGTATAGAGGAATACATAGCTCGTAGTTTTCTGATATAGGTTTTGACATCCTGGAGCTTCGGTTCTAAGCTTTACCTATTGTGTGTTTTGTTCAACTGAACGGCCATGACTGTTATCAGGTTCAAAGCATGCTTAAGAATCAAAGGCGTGCACATATTCCTGTTTATAAAACAGTTAATCCAGCACATACAGCACAATTACATGAAGAGTTTGAAAAAGACGACATCAGAAAAGATTTTATAACTAAAATGTGATGTTTTGTCGTTTTTAAAAATGAAATCATTTAGTTTGAATTTACCAACATATCCGTTAATATGATTTGTTTTCATAAATCAATGATACACAAGCGCGGAACCAGGCAATTTTCTTTTAATTATCCAATAATTGGAATTAATAATCATACTCGAACTATTTGGCATCTACCGAAATATATTGCAAACAAAGAGAGTCAGCTGCTCAGCGCCTTTTCAATGTTTAAAAAATAGAAGTAGTGAAAATAAATTATCAACAAAAAATAACGCTCAAGTGGTCGTTTTAGGTGAGTGTATTTTTTTTCTGGTAGAATAGATTGAATATAAACTTTCGCGACATCAAGTTTAAAGTCTTGTACAAAAGCAGGGAAACAAATCGATTCTTAAACATGTCGAGAAGAGTTGTACAGTGCGGGAGTGGGTTAAGTGGGTGTACAGCACAGGGGTGGGTTAAGCGATCACTGGCCTTATGTGTCAAGCCACCAAAAATTTCCAGGTCCTTTCACTTGATTCACCTGAGAGCGCGCTGATGGGTGGTACAGATAGTTTTGTTGCTATAAATTATTAACAAATTTATATGTTATACATATTTACAACAATTTCTACGACAATGCGCCAACTAACAGAACCAGTAATTTCAATAGTTCTGTAAGTCTTATTCATTATTTGTACAGTTCTACAAGCTTTATATAATCGTTTTAAAGTGTTTTCCGCTACTCCTGCTGTTGTTTCTGCTGTTGTTCCTCTTGCTGTTCGTGTTGTTGTTCCTGTTTATCTGTTGTTTATGTTGTTCCTGTCATTGCTGTTGTTATTGTTATTCCTATTTGTGTTGTTTTTGTTATTTCTATTGTTGTTCTTGTTATTGTGCCTAATGTTGCTGCTGCCGTTGCTCTTTCTGTTGTTTTTCCTGTTGTTCTTATTCTTGTTCTTGCTGTGTTTGTTCCTGTTGCTGCTGCTATTGGTCCTGTTGTTGGTCATGTTATTGTTCCTGTTGTTACTCATGTTGCTGTTCTATTGATGTTCATCTTCTTCTACTGTCGTATTCTTAAGCATACGCATTCTAAAGCAATGCGTTTCTATAATGATTTTGAAGAGCCTATCTTATTATTCATTTTCTTGTTGTTATTCCTCTTATTGTTCGTGTTGTTGTTCTCTGCTGTCATTCCTACTGTTGTTGTTGCTGTTCCTATTGTTCCTGCTTTTGTTGTTTTTGTTCCTGCTGTTCATGTTATTGTTCTCGATGTTACCCGGTTGTTTTTCTTCTTTCTCTTCTTCATCTTCTACCGTCTTCGCATAGTAATAGTATTATGAAATAAAAATGTAGGGGAATAATTTTATTAGTGTAGCTCTTGCTGCCGCACCGTTGTTACGCCGTTTGCTGGCTAAAAGGGGAAGTTAATTAGAGAAAATACGATAAATGAGACAAGCAAATAACACCTTAAATCTTATTTTATTTTATCTCTTGCCACCTTAATTCTATCTATTTTACATATAAAACCATATTTTACCAAATTCTGATACTCTCCGAATGACACTCGCTATTACCAATGTCACCATTTCAAACTGGGACACTCTAGAATTATAGAGAACTTTAATTACAAAATTAACACTTTCAGAAATACAAAATTAAATGACCCTTAAACAGAAGTAAATACGTATCTTTGCGAGACTGGATCCTAATTTCAGCGCTTGTCGTTTTAGATGGTGATCCGGTGTTCGCTTTTCTTCCGAGGAGAAGCTTTCCGAACGTTTACACAAAAGATATCCCAAGTCCGAGGTTTACTGTTGAATTTTACGAAGTCCAAAGATGAGTGATTCCTAAGTTGTAGTGTAATTTTTAATCCAAAACTGTGTTGGCGGGTCCCGGTCTAGAGTGCAACTGCGCGCTTAAGAAAACGCCTGACCAGCCGTCCCATTACGACCGGTCAAACCACTTTGTAAGGGAGATTTTCATTGGGTAGATGTTGAGGGCTAGGACAGACGGTATTGGTCATCTGGTCAAGACTATATATGGTCATTTTGAAGGCAGAGGAGTGCCCGTAATTAAACTTTAAAGGCCTGTTTTATTTCGCATTTGAAAATGCAATTTACTGTGTAAATGGGGGGTAAATTTTGCGCATCGTAAATTTAATAGTGTTAAGATGTTAAGATTAAGAGCTAGTCCCGCATGGCGACACAAGGGGGGAGAATATCAGTTTAATTGCGCGACTTTCAACTTTAGCTATACCAGTTGCACATAAAGATCTTAAAGATAACAATAGCAGGGTCTGAAACTAATTGGCAAGAGGATTACCAGACCCATATCCAAATATGCAAATAACCTATTGAAACAGCTGGTTTCAAATTGAAGTTTTTTGTTCACACGTGAATAATAAAGGAAAACATATACATTTAAATATTAAGCCACCACGAAAGGAAATACATATAGCTTTCCCAGTTTGTAAATATTCCTATTTATAATAATCACCCCATATAATAATCTCTGCTGAGACATTTATCATGTTAAAAACAAGATGCCATCTATTAGTGATACACATAGACATATACAGAATTATATAAGCATTGATTACGATGGTGTGTTATAGTTTATGAGCCATGTACAGTAATAAGTAATGAACTGAATGAGTAATGCTGAATAAACCCATGATCCCATACAAATCCGTGATAAAATTTATAGAGTTTACGCAGAATTTAACTTGGGATACAAGACACTGTTTTGCGAATGAGAAGGAATTTCTGTTACCAAGAGACCATACTTATAAAGAAAATACGCTGAATACCCATGATTAATTATTTTTCGAATTCTGTAGGCTTGAAAATATGAAATGCCAAAAACAGAGTGTCCAGTTGCTTTCATTAGGAGTATTGTCCCATTTTATGTCAAGTTTTGGCCTAAGACACGAACCATTGAGATCCAAGTTTAAAACACGGAGTTTGGTATCCTTGATCAAAACTTTTGGGCAATTTGGCCATGTTTTAAGGTTAACGTGAACACATGCAGTTGAATTTGTTAATATAATTGTTACAGCCGAATGAGGAGTGTTGACATAGTGAACAATCTTGAACAAGGTAAACAGTAATGCAAACAGACAAATCACATACATTAAAGTATCATGAAAGGTAGGTGTCTCGAAAGTTGGAGAGTTGCTTGCTGGAGAAGTTAAGCGGGGGCTGAGTATACTGAAGAGGGTAGCTTTGTACGGACTTTACCGAAGACAACATAGCAAACGCAATTTTAGGTCCTTTCCCGAGTAAAAGAGTAGATATTAAAACTGTAGTGATTGTACTCAAAGCTACAGACCAGATCAGGAGAAATCCGTGTACAGAGTACCAACAAAATTCAGGTTGCCAATCACCACTGTAAAGAGGATCAGTTGGAGTGGCGAAAATAATTTTGTTGAATTTTATTTGATCAGTAACATGTTGAAAATCAAGTTTCAGGGACTTATGATGGAGAATTTTATTATTGAATTTATCATCAAAAATATTTATAGCGGGGACAGAGATGTTCCAGGACGAATTTAAGAGTGTAGATGGCGAAATAGTTTTGAGTTGATCAGAAGAAAACATATGCTGTAGAAAAATTAGGTTGACCTGATGGGCTGTGGTTAGATGAAGATGTTCTTGGCATTGACTGGAGCGCTTAGGAATAAAAAACTGTCCGACTGAAATGGAACAACCGCAAGGGACGCATATGATGCAAAACATACAGCCCTCAATGGCTGTGGCTGGCGAATTGATGCATTTCGTGGTTAAAGACGGAAATTTGGAAACGAGAACTTGATCAGAAGAAAACATATGCTGTAGAAAAATTAGGTTGACCTGATGGGCTGTGGTTAGATGAAGATGTTCTTGGCATTGACTGGAGCGCTTAGGAATAAAAAACTGTCCGACTGAAATGGAACAACCGCAAGGGACGCATATGATGCAAAACATACAGCCCTCAATGGCTGTGGCTGGCGAATTGATGCATTTCGTGGTTAAAGACGGAAATTTGGAAACGAGAACTTGACCGTGGGATATTTCTATTGAGTTTTCTGTAAGGGAGTTAGTTTGAAAGGAGAAGGTGCAGAGAGACTTTGCAAGGGCGGTATTTTCATTGAGCAACGCGCTTGCACGGGAAGGTTTTTTAGAAGCTGTTAAGAGAAGTGGGCAGTGGCGGTTGTGTATACCGAGACATTGAGAAAAGCTAAAGGTGGTCATTTCGACATAAGAGTTAGAGTCTTTAGAGAAACCTAAATACTGCGGAAGATTTTCAACGCGGGTGGTATGACTCACAGTGTTATTTACTGGAACATGAAATGTTTCGATATGAAAAACTTTAAAAATTGAGGGGCTGGAAGAAACAGGGAAGTTAACAGTAATAAAAATTGAGTTATTAAATCGACCAATCGTTACACCACGTACATCCTAAGCGTTTTTTGACAATAAGCGGAGTCTCTTTGTAGAGAGTTGCTGATGATATCCTGCAGCGCTCTGCTGAGAACGTCGTTGTCAATGAGGAAAGGAGAAAATCGTCCGTTTAATGCCTCGTATACTCCCTGGAGGAAGGTCTGAAGCTCATTTTGTAATGTTCGTGCGTTATATAGCGCACGAACTAGGACGATTGTAGAGTAACGAGCATCAGCAAAGGCAGAGTCTACGAAGTTTCCGATGTCAACAGACATTTTTTCATTTCCTCATGCGTGCCCTCCACAAGACTAACGACTCCATCCAGCCTAGAATTAAAGGCGGTAGCGTAGGATGAGAGTTCGTTGTCAAGCACAGCAAAATTATGAACTAACTTGTTTTCATTTTTTGACATCAGGCGGATATGTTTGTTAATGGTTTGTAAGTCGGTTTCATCCAGGGTGCCGAACAGCAGACACGAGGCACTACCAACAAATGGAAGAAGACATCTGTGCCGTCTGGATGAAACGTCCTTAGCTTTAACTGGAACGAGTTCCGTTATAGCATTAATGGTACGTGAAAACAAGTCACAAGACGAGTTCAGTATGGAAACAATTTCGTTTTGAGCTGGATCCATAAGTTTTGTCATATTCCTCATTGGGAGGGCAGCCTGAAACTCCGGGTCTGGAATGGGTATGTGAAAGGTATGACGCCAGGTAGACTCGGCATTGTTGATCTGCGTCACTCGCCGGAAGAGAACGCCATAATTCAATCTAGCCACCAGATCAGCTTGAGCATGTCCCCACACCTTCAGGATAAACAGGAAAAGGAGGGTCTTTGCCATTGTACCTGTAATGGTAAACACGACGTTAATGCGAATGTGACCTGAGCGGGAAACAATAAATTCTGAGAAATGGTTTGAAAATTATTGGCCAATTTTGAATTTGGACTCGGAAGGTGCTGCAGCGATTAGTGATCCGTTTCAAGGTGACCTTGGCTGCCGTCGAGTTGCAAAAGCACGTTGTGAAAGAAAAAACAGACCTGTTAACCGTAATAAGTGTGTGCACAAAGTATTTAGTTTGTATAAGGTTTTTCTAGCAAGATTTCTAGTCGCTGCCTATGTCTTGTGCATTTTTTGCTTTTGCTTTTCCATCACATGGATTGTGGTGTTATTTTTGAACCGCATTTACTGCATAGGTTTGCAATTGAGATCAACCTAAGGTTTGCTTTGCTGTGTTTGGTTTTTGTGTTTCTAAATTGCCTTCTTCTGCTTTTTTATGTCCAGCTTGATATAATATTGTCGTATTTTCAGTTCTGGAACCATTCCTCTGTTAACTATAACTGGCTTATTTATGTGTCGTACTTTCACTTTGATTGTACCTGTGTTATTATCTGGCTCGGCTGTAACGTACTGAATTTGGTTGGAATGGATTTGATGTTGATTTACCGTTTGTGTTTGAATGTGGGTGTTTTGTGGTGTTTGGCGCATGAAATATCGTTTAAGATTACTGGTATGTACTCTGCCTTTATGAGGTTTGTTATTCTTTACAGAGCGTAGTTTGTAAGAGTATCTATAGCCATTGTCGGATATGTAGAATGGCTCAGAGAACTGGGGGTCTAGCTTGTGTGAGAAACCTTTGCGCTGAGTGTGGTTTTTTAACACAACCAAGTCTCCAGGTCTTAATTTGGGATCTTTGGCCCTTTGATCATAATAGGCCTTTGCTTCGATAGCATGTCTTTTGAGATTTTGTTTTGTCATTTCACGACTAAGTTGTACATTTTGGAATAGTTGTTCGATGTATTCTTGTACGTTCTGTGAGTATTTCTTCCTTGGAGTGAGTGCGGTGTCTTGAGGGAGAACACACTGGCGTCCGAACAGAAGAAAATATGGAGAAAAGTGAGTTGACTGGTTAGCAGGAGTGACGCGATAGCTTAACATGACTAGTGGAAGCACACGCGACCAGTTTGAGTGTGATTTATCTATCATAGTACGTAAGGATTGTTCTATTCTTGAATTCTGACGTTCGCAGGTTGAATTTGCCTGTGCGTGGTAAGGTGTAATGAAATGGTGATGGATGTCGTATATTTTGCAGAGTTCTTTAACTGCAGAAGACATAAAGTTCATTGCTCTGTCAAACACTAAAGTTTCGAAACTGCCAAACCGACATGTTATTTCACTGTGCAGGGCGTCGGCTACTGTTTTCGCACTTATTTCCTTCTATGGTACTGCTTCGCACCATAGGAGGTGGAGGTGGTATCATTATAACACAAGTACTTCCTGCTAATTTGCTGAATTTGCTTTTTGCAAATCGTGTTTCTCTGTAGCAAATAAGGATATTGTTGTCATCTAGGGTGTATAGGTGACTGTTTCGTTGAATAAGATAAGCTAATTGGTCATCAGATGGAAATACATTGTGTTTTAGGTATTTGATCATTGGTGCGCACCATGTTTGATCTTCTTGCTGATATTGGGCTAAGGATTTGGAGTTTAGAGCAAAAATGGAATTTATGGTGTGCTCTAAATCTAATGATATTTCTGGGTTTATGCTTGTGGATGCTTGTGGTGATAATGTAATTTGATCCGAAGTGAAAATGCTAGTGTTCTGGAAGGTGAAATGTATGGCAGTGTGTTGTGCCGGATGTATGGTAGTAGAAGCGATTTCCGGAAAATCTTCTTCATGGAGACTGGCGTAGGATCGTATTCCCGACGAGACAAAGCATCGGCAACAGTGTTTTTCTTGCCTTCAATATGCTTTACTTCGTATTGAAATTGTTGCAGTTGAAATGACCATCGTGAAACTTTGCCTGTACCATTATTGAGTAGGTATAGTAGTGCGCTGTTATCCGTGTAAAGGAGGAACTTGATATTGCGTCTGTTGTTTTGCTCTAAGTATTTGCGGTAGTATTGACAGCCAACAACTATGGCAAGGGCTTCCTTTTCATACGTGGGCCAGTTTCTTTCATGTTTGCGAATTGCTCTGCCACCGTAACATATTGGGCGCTCGATGTTTTTGTCTTTTTGAGCTAATACATAACTGATGGCTGAGTCACTGGCGTCAGTGTACAGGATGAATTGTTTTTCAAAGATTGGGATGTGGAGCATTGGGTTAGTTGTGAGTGCGGTTTTCAGTCGCTGAAAAGCTGTTTCGCATTGCTCCGATCATCGAAATGTGACATCTTTTTGTAGAAGTTTGATGTTGGAAGTTTGAGTAATGTTTTATAAATTTTCTGTAATAGTTACACATACCTAGAAACTGTTGGACTGTTTTGACTGAATTTGGCCTAGGAAACGATTTAACTGGTTCCGTGTTGGAGTGAGAGCGGTGTAAATTTGTCACCACTGATGATATGTCCGAGATATTGTACTGAATGAACTGCAAAATTGCATTTTGAGACGTTGAGTTTAAGATTGTTCTGTCTCAATACCAAAAAGGTTTGTTGTAGGTGGTCCAAGTGTGTTTCGAATGAAGGGCTAAAAACCAAGATGTCATCCATGTAAATCAGAAGAATGTGAAAGGCTAATTTACTAAAGATTTTTTGTAGAACAGATTGAAAAACAGAAGGACTGGTAGACAACCCAAATGGTAAGCGGAGAAATTCATAGAGTCCTCAATGTGTAGCAAAAGCCGTTTTGTGTCTTGTTTTAGAGTTCAGGCGAATGTTCCAAAATGCGTTTTTAACATCAAGAGTTGAGAAGTAAGTTGCTTTTTTATCGGCTATTTCCTCTAAGATTGTTTCTATGTCCGGTAGTATTTGTACTGCTGGTGTTAAAAGTTTGTTGAGTTTGCGATAGTCGACAACGAAGCGATAAGTACCGTCGCGTTTTTTAACAAGTAAGCATGGAGAAGACCAGCACGAAGTACTTTCCTTAATAACGCCTTCCGCTAACATTTTATCTACGAGTCTGTCCATTTCGGCAAGCATAGTAGGGTTTGCTTTGTAAGGACGTTGCTGTATTGGTTTGGCGTCACCGGTTTCAATTGTATACTCATAGTCTTTGCAATGTCCAACACTGGACTCCTCAGTTGCGAAAACGTCACTATTTTGGCCTAGAAGGAGCAATAATTGGTGTTGTTGTTCTTTAGATAACGTTGAGGTTCGAATGTCATTACCGAATTTAAATTGTTCAGCGACATCGGACAGTGTACTGGGCTGCAAAGAGTCGATGTTATTTACTTGCGTATCGCTTGGGACGCTGAGGCTATGTATAGTATGATCACTGGTCAGTTGTTCAAAGAGTCCGACTGGGTAACCTTTAGGTATATAGCAGTCTCGAACGTCTGCGTTAATGACACGTAGGTAAGCTGTGCTTTCTTGGGTAGTGACTAAACACTGTGCACCTTGTAGGTGAAATTTTCGCACAAGTTCTTTCATTGGTGTCACTACACCAATAACGTTTTTGTTTTCGTTTTGTTTTATGTTAACGGAAAAGACCGCTTCAAACGTACCAGGTATAATTATGTCTTCGGTTGTTCGAGCCAAATAAGTTGTTTTGGGAGAGTGTGTTTGTTGTTGCTGTTTTGAATGACTGTGTTGCGTTTTATTGTTTGTTGTTTGTTCTTTGTTTGTATTTTGGTTTGTCTTAAAAGTAATTTGGTTATTGTCAAAACTAATAATGCTGTTATATTTGTGAGGAAGTCGATTCCTAGAATTATTTTGTTTGACGGTTGAGTTAAAGTGAAGAAGTTTTGTTTGAATTTGAACGCTGAATTTTGAAGTGTAAAGTGCATAGTAGCAGTATCTTCAACATCTATTTGATTACCATTGACTGCTTTGATTGTGAAGTTAGTGTGCGCAATGTCTGGTTGTGTATTGGGAAATAAGTTATCGAACTGTGTTCTAGAAAGGCAAGATATTTGAGCCCCAGTATCTATTAATGCTTTGGATTGTGAACCATTGATAGTGATTGTAACGGCACGTGACGGACGGATGTGACAGACGGGTGTGACAAACAGACCAACAAAAAGGAAGAGGTCTTCTATCGATGCACACGTTTATTTCTCACATAACGGTGAAACTGTAAATACAAAATATAAGATAATAAATACATGCAATGCAACATTGTTTGTCGCTACATGCATTCACACCCAAAATTAAATTAATAAACAGTCCATCTTTTTCAAAAGTAACCACATTTTCATTAAATTCATAAAGGCAATTTGATGCCGTGTCAATAAATATCAGAAACGCAGCGGCATCATAAAATACCAACATTACGTATCAATACGGCAATTACAATACATTGCCTATTAATGTAAATGCAACTAATATATCTGCTCACCGATGTTAAAGCCCCTTCACAAGCCCAACACCACGAAGAGAAAGAAGCCCAAATAACCTGAAATGTTCATAACACCGATAAGAGAACTAATCACACTCAATAACGGATACTAAACTTTATTTAAAAATACCCGAAGCTATTGCCAAGTGAGTTCTTTATTATTTAACGCAAGCAACATAGCTAAGAAAGCAGCCTCAAGTTAAAGACTTTTTTATAAACACCAATTATCGCCCATTAACCTCCCCAGTTTTAAAACAGATATCAACTAAATACATAAAGTTTAGCATAATTGAAGTTATAATAAACATAGTAATAGATCTTACTGGTTAATGTAACATTTTTTATCCAAATGTGACCAAATGTGACACATAAAAGCAGGTTTTCAAAAAATTATTTCTATGTGCAGTAACAGTGATGTCTATGTAACTGTTTTCATGTGTAAATTGGTAGCAGTTTTTGATGCAGTCAGAGGTAAAAGTTCGTATTTGTAATATTTTCTGTTCGTGTTTGCTTTTGTTTTAAGTTTTTTGTCTTGTTTTGAATCTGTTGATCCGGCTTTCTATCAGCATACTCTTGGAAAGTATGCCCATCTCGAATGGAGACAGGCGCGCGTCCCTTTTCTGAATGATTTTGTTGTTGCGTTGTTTGTTTGTTAACTTATTTTGAGAGGCACGCACTTTTAAAGTGGCCTGTTTTTTAAAGTTATTGCACTGCTTGCCGTACGCAGGGCACTTATTGGACATGTGTGCTCCTGTGCAATATTTGCCATTTTTTATTTGCGTGGGTGTTTTTTTCTTTTTTGAATGTGGATGTGAATTAGAGCTATGCACTGATTTTGAGTTGCTTGTGTAGTGGCTAGGTTGTTGCGCGGGGTTTGTGCCTTTGTTGACTTGCTCACAGTTGCAGTTACTACAATGAGAGACTGCATGATTGGCTGTTGCATACATGTGGTTGATTGTGGATATTTTCATGATTGATGACTGATGCATTTTATGTGACTGCTCTACCCTAACCGCATATTTTCTAAGTTCATCCCATGTTTGGGGTTGTGGATACAGGGTGATGTCTTTTACTAAGTGTGGCAGAAAGTTTTTACAAGTTGTTTCGAGTGCAGACTCCAAAGGAATGCGTGCTTGCTGCGAAAGGCGAATCATTTGGTCAATATATTCAAAAACTATTTCATGTGATTTTTGGTGATTCTGGTAAAATAAATCTTGAAGATCTGTGTAATCTTCCAGTAAGAAACGCTGGTTAAAAGCTGCAATAAAGAGGTTTTTGTTATTTTTTGTTTCTTGGTCTAAGGTTTCCGACCAAGTTTTTGCTTTGCCATGGAAGGCATTTATGCAGTAAAGCGGAAAGTCTGCTTCCGGTAAGGACGACCTGCTAAACTGGAAAGAAAAATGGGATAACCATTGCTTTGCTCTTGACATCTCCCCGTCGAATGGCTGAAAAGAAGTGGGATTGAATGGAGCTGGCAGGTTGAAGGGGTACATGTACATATTTGGAGCCGGAGAAACAGGCATACCTTGTTGCATTACGGGTGGAATCTGTGCCTGGATGGCTGGATGTCCTTGGGGTGGGGCGTAAAACTGGGCCGGTTGCTGTTCTTGGGATTGGGAGGGTTGCACTTTCTGGTTTGGTTGAGGTATAACATTATTCTCTGGCGCTTCAGCTTGCTTATTTTCGAGTTGCATTTGTTGGTTCATGGCAGTTGTTTGATTACGGGTTCTACCTAACTCAGACTGGCCTTGGTTATCTGGAGATGGCATAATATAAATTTAATTGGGGAAGTCTGGGATATTCTGCAAGGAAATGAAAGTATGTGAATTTAATCTGAAAGAGAAACAGACTTTTAAAAGGTGAAAACCTAAAATGAATTTGCTATTAGCAAGTATAAAATATCTTCTGAAAGATAAGACGGTAAAGTAATAACAGAAAATAATACCTACATTAAAAGAGCGTATGTTAATTATGTAGAGAAAATAGTGCAGCAAAGGATCTTTGAAGCATCTCCACCAATTATTATAAAATAAAAGTGTAGGGGAATAATTTTATTAGTGTAGCTCTCGCTGCCGCGCCGCTGTTACGCCGTTTGCTGGCTAAAAGGGGAAGTTAATTAGAGAAAATCCGGTAAATGAGACGAGCAAATAACACCTTAAACCTTATTTTATTTTATCTCTTGCCACCTTAATTCTATCTATTTTACATATAAAACCATATTTTACCAAATTCTGATACTCTCCGAATGACACTGGCTATTACCATTGCCACCATTTCAACACTCTAGAATTATAGAAACTCTAGAATTATAGAGAAACCTTAATTACAAAATTAACACTTTCAGAAATACTAAATTAAATGACCCTTACAGAAGTGTATATGTATCTTTGCGAGACTCGATCCTAATTTCAGCGCTTGTCGTTTTAGATGGTGATCCGGTGTTCGCTTTTCTTCCGAGGAGACCAGCCTCGGTGGCGTAGTGGTTAGAGTGTCCGCCTCGAGACTGGAAGATCGTGGGTTCAAACCCCGGTCGGGTCATACCTAAGACTTTAAAATTGGGACTCCTCCTTGCTACCCTGTGAGGCACTCCACATGTAAGGGTTAGAAGGAGGACTGGAATACCCCATTTCAGTATAATGTGGCAGGGGGATCCCGTTATAACCATAGCAGTTAAAAGGGATCTAAAGAACAATACAATACAGTCTTCCGAGGAGAAGCTTTCCGAACGTTTACACAAAAGATATCCCAAGTCCGAGGTTTACTATTGAATTTTACGAAGTCCAAAGATGAGTGATTCCTAAGTTGTACTGTAATTTTTAATCCAAAACTGTGTTGGCGGGTCCCGGTCTAGAGTGCAACTGCGCGCTTAAGAAAACGCCTGACCAGCCGTCCCAGTACGACCGGTCAAACCACTTTGTAAGGGAGATTTTCATTGGGTAGATGTTGAGGGCTAGGACAGATGGTATTGGTCATCTGGTCAAGACTATGGTCAATTTGAAGGCAGAGGAGTGCCCGTAATTAAACTTTAAAGGCCTGTTTTATTTCGCATTGAAAAATGCAATTTACTCTGTAAATGGGGGGTAAATTTTGCTCATCGTAAATTTAATAGTGTTAAGATTAAGAGCTAGTCCCGCTGGCGACACAAGGGGGGAGAATATCAGTTTAATTACGCGACTTTCAACAATAGCTATACAAGTTGCACATAAAGATCTTAAAAATAACAATAGCAGGGTCTGAAACTAATTGGCAAGAGGATTACCAGACCCACATCCAAATATGCAAATAACCTATTGAAACAGCTGGTTTCAAATTGAAGTTTTTTGTTCACACGTGAATAATAAAGGAAAACATATACATTTAAATATTAAGCCACCACGAAAGGAAATACATGTAGTTTTCCCAGTTTGTAAAAATTTAAAATATTCTTATTTATAATAATAGCATGGTAAAGTATCAATGGTATGGTCTTCTATTATCGCTCACCGAATTTACTTTTGGCATTAACTGCATGTATTCTCATTGCCAGATCGCCAACAATTAAGAGGTCGCCAAATCGCCCAAATTTCGCGATTCACCAAAATAATTAATAGCCGCCATTAAAAATCACATTGGCTATCTACTATGTAACTTTGAAGACAATGCGACCACTGCTTCATGCAAAGTTTTTGTTAATGCCTAAATTTTGCGTTATTTCAAACTTTGAAAGCGTGCCAGTCCACCAAAATTGGTTCATCACCCCAAAAAAACCTTTTAGAAAGATCATCTCAGAAACATTTCTGCTAAATATCAGAACAATCCCACCGTAACTGTAGGAGAAGCATTTTTGTGTTTTCCTGAAATTTGACCGTTTTGGACAAATTTCTTACCAAATTCCCCAGCAAAATAAACAACCTTAGTAGATGTCTATCAATGGCATTCCTATCCAATTTCAAAGCAATCGGACCAGAACTGTAGATGAAGTAGCATTTTGTAAAAATTTACACAAACACATACACCCACATTCACAGTAATACAGACATCGTAGTGCCCTATGGATGTGAAAATGCCAGCCAACTCGGCTAAAGCCGGCTGGTCCACCAAACACAAGGTGCTTTGCGCATTATATATAGACACTCCAAAAGTTGCAGCGCCTTCTATAAAATACCGCAGTGACACTCTAAAATTGAACACACTTTGTTCTTTTTTTTTGTTTGACTTGGCGGGTACGTTGGACAAATATTGCACATCGATAGAGCAAAATCTACAATTTCTTATTTAAAGCATAAATTAAGTTTTTTTCAGTTTCGAACAATAGTAAATTTTTTTTGGAAAGGTAGACGAACGCACTCAACCGTATACAAAAATACATACGAAGAAGAGTGGTTGATCTATACCATTTTGTGAGCATTAACTTCTTAAATGTTTTCGTTTTGATTGCTTGTTTTATTCAAAATCATTAAGCTGCACTGGTCTTTATAATTTTGTAAATATTAATTTCTTAAATAGTTATTTTTTGGTTGATTATTTTATTAATATCCAACAAACAATGTAGTCTAACAGAACACATGAAGTATGTTTTTGGTGATGTACATTTCAATACAACTTTCTCGAAAGATAAATTTAGGGTAGTGCGAGCACAGGGTATAATTTTTGATATTATAGCAACATTGTTTATTTACCTGAAACAGCATTTCAAAAGTAAACTGATCCAATCATTCTGAGACCGTCGTTGTCTGTAAAAAATAAAGCAACAGTGGCTGACATGAGCTATATTTAGCTACCATCAAAAATCGTGTTTTTATTTACGAAAACTGTAAAACTTTCAGCAAAATTAGTTTAAGGGTGGATCTTAATTTATCGCTGCATTTAGTATAGAACTTTATGTACAAATAAGGTAATATTGATGTAACAGCTGCTCAGACTACGTATATATCACATTTCACGATCTTTATTTCTATATTTAACGAATGTATACTCCAAAACGTCCGTACCCATTCGAAGTAGGTAAGTAATACACAAACTTGAGTGGTTTCCTTAGAAGCCCTGACGGGAAATACTGATACCTAACCTTGAATTTTGCGGTTGAAAATATTTTGCATTCACATGACTTTCTTACATCTCATAGCTTGGAATAAAGATTGTTTGGAAAGAATCTTTCCCAACGTAGCAACTCTGTTCTTTTAACAACAATCATACATTAAAATGTTAAAATATAAAGTAAATGTTTATTTTAGTGATACCAATGGTTTGGGTTTCAATAAAATAAATGTATACATTTATCATACTTTGTGCGGGCTTTGAAAATATTCAGGGAGTAGTGCTTGTTTAAAAAGTACCTCCATTCAGGCAATTTTAGGCAGATCAAAAGCGATTTCTAAAAGGAATACTTATGGAACATCCATGTGCAATATAGAAATGATCTGGATAAAACTTTAGAGGAATATCAATTTGAAAACAAGTTAACATACACACATACATAAATGCGTACGTACAAACATGCATACCACAAGAATGTCCGTGGACATTTGCCCCAGTCTTTAGATCACAAAAAAAACAACAAAAAACAGAAAATCTTAATTCCATGGATGAAACCAATCGTAAATGGCGGTCTTGGCGTAGCCTTCTTTTGAACAGCACAATTTTATCACACGTTAAAGCAATGACAATCAAGAAGCACTCTTCAGTCACAAAGAAAGCAGCTGGATAGTATTCGTATTACTTTTTGAGGTGCCTGAACAAGATTGAGAGAATAAGTTTGTAACCATAATCAGTTTTCAAACAGCTATTATTCGGGTAACTAAACGTCTGTTCAACATCCAACAGAGATACATATTTAACATATACAAATTGAAAATAGTTAAAACATTATCAGCATGAGTGGAGTCGATGGGAACCGAACCGAGAACCCTCTCATTTTAAGGCAAACGCTTTAACCCACTAGGACAGAGTTCTACAGTACATCTGATAAAAAAAAATAAAGTATTTCACAAGCACCCTTTACATAGTGGCACTTCATGTGTAGTGAATGAGAACTTTATATGTAATTTTGGTTGAATCTGGTAATCAAGTCGGCTGGACTAAAAACAGATAGGTCCATTCCAACCAAAGAGAGTCGGTTGGTCTAAAACTATAAACTAAACAGGTCTATTCGTGGCTCACAATATTACTGTAACCTGTAAGTAATGTTTGGCTTTCCTGAAATATTCAGATGGTATGCTTGACTGATCGCAGCCCAATTTACTGCAGTTATTTTATGTGGCAGGGACCGTTTTGTGGACCATTTTTGCCAATTGAAGGGATATATCACATACAACAAAGACCACGTTAGCAACAAAGGCTCCAGAGGAATTGCAACGTTTCAGTATAATGTGGCAGGGGATCCCGATATAACCATAGCAGTTGAAAGGGATCTAAAGAACAATACAGTACAATACAAAAACCTACTAAACCATCACAGCCTGTCTTTATTCAATGACAAAACACCGACATATTTTCATACGGGCACTGGTTCAAAAACCTCTGTCGACCTCTGTATAGCCTTTGCTAACTTGTACCTGGATTTTAGCTGGAAAGTTATAGACGACATACATGGAAGCGATCATTTTCCAATTTTAATTAAACAAACCATTCCACAACGACAAGAAAGAGTAGACAAGTGGAATTTTAACAAAGCAGATTGGCTACAATTCCAAGAATTACGTCATCAGTCAATTACACAAGAACACCTTGAAAGTGATAATGATTCTATTCTACTATTCACCG
Organism: Protula sp. h YS-2021; assembly: GCA_949752745.1. Taxonomy (NCBI): domain Eukaryota; kingdom Metazoa; phylum Annelida; class Polychaeta; order Sabellida; family Serpulidae; genus Protula; species Protula sp. h YS-2021. The sequence continues at coordinate 2,302,002 of OX457033.1, forward strand.
CTCTGATACAATCAATAATGGAAAAGACTATCCCGAAAATATAAAGATCCCGCTAAAGACTACACAAAATCTGGTTCAACGATGAATGCAAACGGTCAATAGCTGTTCGAAAAGAAGCATTAAAACAGTTCATGAATCATCCGGACACCATTAGAAGAATGGAATATAACAGACTCAATGCCATCGCCACCAAGACTGTAAAACAAAGTAAAAAAAACGCTCATGGGAGGAGTTTGTTTTCAAGCTAAACGGGAAAACTTCATTGAAGAAAACGTGGGACGTGGTTAGGAGAATATCCGGCAAAGGCTCTATAGGCCTTGTGAGCCACTTACAAACGAACAATGCCGCTGTAACGGGAAGAAGGTAAATATCTGACGTCTTGGGAGAAACATTTGAACATTACTCATCCTCTAAGCACTATAGCGAAGACTTTAGACGGTGTAAGGCACTTATTGGACGAAACAACATAAACTTTTACTTGGACAATCCTATAATTGCGATTTCTCGCTGAGTGAACTCCGACAGGCCTTAAACAAATCTCACATTTCCGCTGCTGGCTCAGATGACATACACTACCAAACCCTTAAACACTTGCCAAATGAAACCTTGGAAATACTATTATGCCTCCTTAATCAAGCCTGGAAATCTGGCAACTTTCCAAAAATATGGAGAGAAGCTATTATCATACCAGTAGCAAAACCAAACAAAGACCCCACAAGCCCACAAAATTACAGACCAATCTCCTTACCAAGTTCACTGTGTAAAACATTTGAACGCATGATAACTGACTCACCTGGTATCTAGAAAGCAATAATTATGTCTCCCCGACCAAGGGGAGACATATAGTGTTTGTACGTTCTGTGTGTGTGTATGTGTGTACGTGTGTGTGTGTGTCTGTGTGTGTGTGTGTGTGTGTGTCAGTCTGTTGTGAACAAAGTGTTGTGTGCAAGATATCTCGAGAACGAAACGTCGGATCGACTTCAAACTTGATCGAATTATTCCTTGTTAAGGTCGGACGGTTCTATCAACTTTTGACGCATGTCACGTGATTAGGGCAAGAGTATGACGTCATTACGTAAAAATCTTGTGTGCGAAATTTCTCAGCCGCTGAACATCGGAGAAAGTTGAAACTTGGTGGGATTGTTGCTTGGTTGGTCCGAAAGACTCTGTAAATTTTTTTCGCGAGTAGAACGAACGAATGCGGCGTATGACGTCATCACGCAGAATATGTATATATTTTGAACAAGATCTTGTGTGCAAAATATCTCGATAACGGAAAGTCCTATCGACTTCAAATTTTATATCAATATTCCTTGAATCAGTCGGCGGGCTCTATCAATTTTTAGCGCATGTCAGGTGATTAAGGCAGGCGTATGACGTCATTACGTAAAAATCTTGTGTGCGAAATTTTTCAGCCGCTGAACATCGGAGAAAGTTGAAACTTGGTGGGATTGTTGCTTGGTTGGTCCGAAAGACCCTATATATTTTTTTCGCGAGTAGAACGAACGAATGCGGCATATGACGTCATCACGTAAAATATGTACATATTATAAACAAGGTCTTGTGTGCAAAATATCTCGATAACGGAAAGTCCTATCGACTTCAAATTTTACATAGATATTCTTTGGATCAGTCGGACGGTTCTGTCAATTTTTTACGCATGTCACCTGATTAGGGCAGGTGTATGACGTCATTACGTAAAAATCTTATGTGCCAAATTTCTCAGCTACTGAACATCGGAGAAAGTTGAAACTTGGTGGGATTGTTGCTTGTTAGGTCCGAAAGACTCTATAGGATTTTTTCGCGAGTAGAACGAACGAATGCGGCGTATGACGTCATCACGTAAAATATGTTTTATTTTATAAACAAGGTCTTGTGTGCAAAATATCTCGATAACGGGAAGTCCTATCGACTTCAAATTTTATATGAATATTCCTTGGGTCAGCCGGACTGTTCTGTCAATTTTTGGCGTGTCACGTGATTAGGGTGGGTGTATGACGTCATTGCGTAAAAATCTTGTGTGCGAAATTTCTCAGCTGCTGGACGCCGGAGAAAGGTGAAACTTTGGATTATTGCTTGGTAGGTCCGAAAGAAAGAACGAATGAAAGCGGCGTATGACGTCATCGCGTAAAATGTGTATATTTTGAACCAGATCTTTTATGCATAATATCTCGATAACGGAAAGTCATATCGACTTAAAATTTTATATGGATATTCCTTGATTCAGTCAGACGACTGTTTCAACTTTTGACAGGTAAAAAGTTATCAGTTCTTAAGCAAAACATCTCGACATAGGAAAGTCGGATCGACTTTAAATTTGGTGTAGTTATTCCTCGAATAGGTCACACGGTTTTGTTAAACATTATTGAACTCGTATAGAAAATCAAGAAAGGTGCATAACGTCAACAGCCCCCCCCCCCCCACCCTAACCTCCCCATTTTTGGCTGCTTTGTTATCTATGCATGGGTGTTAACTGCGCTGGGGATTTCGGAAGATTTTCCCGAAGATTCTCTAGTGTTCCTGCATTCTTTAGAAAGCTTCAAAACAGTAACAGCATTATTGTCGGTCCATTGCTATTTGTTATTGCCTGAAATTGAAGTTTTTGTGCATTTCTCATCTGTGGTTGTTACGTAACGTGCCACTCAGTCAGGGGTCAGTGTCAGTTGCGGTGCATGATGGATCGTTATCTATTGTCATATTATAGCTCTAAGCAGCTCTAGCTATTGATTTTTTTTCGCCGCATACTTGATTAGGTTACCAAGATGTGCTATATATAGGAGCCATGCTGTATCGATTAGCATTGTGTGCAGAAGCATTTTTCGCTATTAAATTGGGTCGTCTGATATCTTGTGTTATGAGGAGCAGCTCACCATTTTGCCTACGAAATGCCTCCCCCTTTTCCCACCGAGGTGCGTCATCTCTGATGCGCAGTTATGAAGAATGCCTTGCTAGTGCTATTTGGCCGATGGGAATGTGCGAAGACAAGGTAGTCTATCATGGCTATAACTACACTTAGGGTACAGACTGTTACCGTTGCCTTGGGTAAAAGGGTTAGAGTTGTGTTTATAGTCGGACCTACAGTAAATAGCTGAGGGGCGGGGGGGGGGGGGGGGGGGGCGTGTGGAGGATGATGGTCAGCAAAAAAAAAAAAAAATCCCGACCACCTTCAAGACCCGGATAAAAAGATGTAAGGTAAGAACCGTTTGTCGTGACCCCTTCCACATTCAGGTAAAAAGACGTACGGTAAAACCTGCCTGTCTTGACCACCTTCCAGACCCGGATAAAAATGTAACGTACAGTAAAACTGCTATAGCGACCAGGATCTGGATAAGAGAGGCCTACAGTAAAACCCGTTTTAGCGACCACCTTTCAGACTCCGATGAAAAAAGATGCTCATTTATATCTGTTTTAGTGACCACCATCTGTTTGGTTTATTTTATGATTTTTACAATGAATGAAGGTTATGTTTGCAGAAATGAATATTTTGTTTCAGTTTGAGGGGGTAGGGGGGTCATGGGTTTGGTCGGGGAGACATTTGTTTTTGTTCACAAAAACAAGAAACTTCAGTAGGTATCGATTGAAAGTGTGTAATATAAGCCTGCACTCTTATGTTTTGTGTGCACTGGCCGCTCTAGTTTGTTTACCGATATACAGAGCGGTTTTTAAAAAACAAAGAAATACCCTGGATCACCTTGTAAGACCAGAAACGTTTATAAGAGAAGCCTTTATCAATAACGAACATGTCGTTTTAGTTTTCTTTGACTTGGAAAAGGCCTATGACACAGCATGGAAACATGGAGTACTACGAGACGTCTTTGACTTGGGGCTGCGAAGCCTCCTACCTGAATTTATTAAAGCCTTTTTAGAAGACCGACGTTTTGGGGTCCACCCTGGGGCAGTGTTCTTAGACTACTTCGAACAAGAAGAAGGTTTCCCCCAGGGATGCATTCTTTTCGTTCTTCTGTTCCTGATAAAGATAAATAGCATCCGACATAACGTAAAACAGGGGATAGACAGCTCACTTTTTTGTTGACGATTTCGCAATATCTTGCAGAGGCAATAATATGAACCTGATACAGCGACGCTTGCAGCAGAACATACACTCACTGCAAACATGTGCTAACCAAAATGGATTTAAATTCTCACAAACTAAAACAATAAACGCAAACAACACGACGATTACGTTCTATACATTTCTGGCATTCAAATACCTGTTGTTGTTACTCTTCGACTCCAAGCTAAGCTTTATCCCACACATCAAAGAACTCAAACGAAAATGTCAAAAAGCACTAAATCTCCTAAGAGTGATATCGGCCCATGATTGGGGCGCTGATCGGGATAAAAAACTTATGGTTTACTGAGCCTTGATACGGTCTAAATTAGACTATGGCAGCATTGTCTATGGATTAGCAAGATCTTCATACCTAAAAATGCTAGACCCGATACAAAATCAAGGCTTACGACTGTCTGAAGGCTTTTAGAACATCACCAGAAGAAAGCCTGCATGTGGAGGCAAATGAGCAGCTTCTTAACATTGGTCGTGTTAAACTCGCTATGCAGTACACAACATAGCTTTATGCAAATAAGAAGAATCCCACGTACAACTCAGTCTTTTGATCAGATTTTTCTCGCTTCCATGAAAGAAGCCCTACCGTAATTCCTCCATTTGGAGCGAGGATTCAGCCTCACCTGGATAATGCTTATATTACCGTAGAGTCAATTGGTAAATACAGAGTACCAAAAGTTCCACAGTGGAAACTCACCAAACTTGTTCTACTAAAGAACCTTTCGGTCTATGCAAAGGAAACAACTAGCCCCTTTCTATTTGGATGACACTTTGCAGAGCTCAAGGAAGAATTTCAAGACTATCATTTCGTCTACATGGACGGCTCAAAGCTCGACGATAAATCGGCTGCTTCGTTGTAACTGAAAACACCTTGAAAACACGACTTCCAGATAGATCCTCTATTTTCTCAGCCGAAATTAAAGCTCTACAATTCGCCATCCAGATAGAGAAGATCAGCCGATACAAAAAGTTTATGTTATGCGTGGACGCGATGTCCGTCCTGCAATCAATTGAAAACCTACAAATATCAAACCCCCTTATCCTTGACCTTCTAGAAAGGTATGACGAGGTCGACAAAGCTGACAAAGACATAGTGTTCTGCTTGGTTCCAAGTCACGTGGGTATCCGAGGAAACGAGATAGCCGGCAAAGCTGCAAGAGAGGCTCTAAATGATAACTGTACCGATATCCTCATACCAGCCTCCCATTTTAAATATCACATCACAAGATACACAAAAATATTGTGGCAAGAAAGATGGTACAAAAAAAACAACAAGCTGTATCAAACAAAACCCTTAGTCGGACAAAAGCCCCCGTCACTTAACAGTGTACGAGATGAAATGGTTTATCGTAGAGCTAGAATAGGACATACATATATCACTAACAAGCATCTTTTAAGAGGCGAGTCGGCACCCGACTGTGTCGGATGTCAGGAACCTTACACAGTGAAACATATTTTAATAGCCTGTACCGATTTCCAAGACGCCCGCTCACGCCATTCCAGAGCTGACTCCTTAGGGGAGCTCTTTGATGAAGTAGAACCTAGCAAATTTACACAATTTTTAAAGACCAACCTCTGTGGCCTAGTGGTTAGAGTTTCCGCCTCGAGACTGGAAGATCGTAGGTTCAGACCGCGGTCGGGTCATGCCGAAGACTTTAAAATTGGGACTCCTCCTTGCTACCCTGTGAGGCACTCCACATGTAAGGGTTAGAAGGAGGGCTGGAATGCCCCATTTCAGTATAATGTGGCAGGGGGGGGGGGGGGGTCCCCGATATGACCATAGCAGTTGAAAGGGATCAGGAGAACAATACAATAGACAATACAATACAATTTTTAAAAGAAATAAACCTGTATCAGTATTTCTAGTCGCTTCTTACTTTATGATTTTAGAATATACACGGTTTTAGCTTACCTTGATTTTAGCTTCTAATATTGTCTTCTAGTCACTTATTACTGACATCTTTTGACACAATGTAACCCGCTAAGGGTCGGTCGTGTCGTTAAACAAATCATGTAACTAACTAACTTTTGCCAATTGATTGTTTGATTTACATAGACTACAGGTGACGCCCACCAGAGGAAAATTTTTACCAAATGTAACAACAATCAGACCAGGGCTGTCGTAGCCTTATGGTTTTAGCAGTAAGGTTTTGAAAATTATCGATTGGCAATTCATGCTGATCGGCAAAATAAATTATTTTCCGGTCGTGCATCATCGGAGGAACAATCTTACTAAATGAACTAGAAATGTGTCCGTTAGAGCACGTTTGGCTCGCCAGCCAATAATCAGTGATGAGAGGAATATTTAAGATAATAATTCAATGTCAGTAATATTTATATGTTAAAGTTGACATATAAAATAGGATAAATTCATTACAGAAAACTTAGAACTTAGAATAGCGTTTTGACGATTTTTTTCTAATACCCTCACGGACAAACGGACGGACTGAGGTCTGCCAAAAAGAGAGGTGCACAACTTGAACCCATACATATTCGATCCCAACAGGTTTGGAGTTGATTGATCGAAAACGCTAGGACGAGCCCATTACATAAAAATCCGAAGGCCGGACGGACGGATGGACAAACGAACAGCTCAATCGAGCACTGACAATCACTTTTTTCGGCGTTTTACCACCCAACAACATGATTTCAGGCAAAACTTGAATTTGCACGTACGGACAAGGCAAAAGCTATATGGCCCTCTGAGTACCGGCTGGTTGGCCATATAAAGCAATCCAAACAAGGGGTAAAGCATTGTAACATGCCTACGTGATTGAAAGATATTCGATCAGCATCTCAGAACCTTAAATGTTTAACTGTATAGCTGTAGAAAATCTCATATCCAACCGGAAAATTTTTGAAGTTCTTCTGGTCCGGTAATTTTTGACTAATCGGCAAAAAAAAATGAATTGAAAGGCACTGCTTGTCGAACACACCAAATTGAACAGAAGTCATACTTAAAGCCTGCGACACACGCATACAGACGACAAAAACGATAAATGGGACAAAAGAAACCTGCCTGTTTAGTCGGCAAGAGGCCGCAAGGAGCACGCATTTATATTGTGTATGTGATTGGTTGTCGTGTCGATTAGTAAGCTCAAATAAATCCCAGAAAAGGGCTGTCTCTCATCAGTATGAACCCTACAGAGAACAACACAAGTTAATTGCTGTTGTTGGTCTTCTTTTTTCTTCCTTGATGTTCACCCCCTGTTATCTCATGAAACGTTATCATTCATCCCTGAAAATCAACAACTTTCTCCTGAAAATCTATAATGCACTCCTGATGCCGCTATTTTGAATTGGGATATCTCGTCATCTGGCTCTCTCGTCATTTTTCCTTCCGAGCAGTAACGAGAAAAGCGTGTAAGATTGTGTCTAACTATCCAGAATTAACACTAAAGTTTCAAGAAGATATGATACAAAATAAGACAGTTCCTTATTTTTCACTAAGACATAGCCAGCCACATTAACTCACAGAAAATATTCACCATACTTTCTAAAGCATGTGTATTCGTACTTGGTGTTCTGAGTAAATGAAACCCGTTATGTTTTACGCTAAAAGCACCGGTTAAGTAATGTGATTATTCCACAGATGATATTTTCAGGTTATTTATTTTAAAGGCAAAACTTCAAAGGTTACTTTTCATCAACGATTACGTGTGATATACTGTAGTAATGGTATAAACAAAAAGACGTTAAAATATTAGCTTGTTCAAATAATAGTATCTAATTGACAGCGAAAACACAGGCGAAAATGCCGGATCAAATAAGCGGGAGCGAAATCGCCGGGTCGAAATAGTTGTTTTCTAGCCCATGGACTTTTTGACCGAAAACGTTTAGCTACTCAATGAATTAATAATCAACAATAATTTTATACACCAAAAATTAGATTCCCTTATGTACAATAATTAAGTGACTTCATTGCTCATCATTTCTGCATTAAGAAAATATTTTCCAGCCCCTCAGGTAAATATCTTTTATACAATATTGTAATGGACTTCTTTATCAATTAAAAGTATGCTTGGGCGTACAAGATTTTATATAATAATTAACTAACAAGGGGAAAACATGAGATTTTATGTACGAGACATACAGAAGAGAGTTTGAACCCAGTAATACATCTTAAATAAAACAAAAAGGACATTAACTACATGACGTGTTTCACGCTTTTTGCTTTCGTTTCTTAGAAGAAGAAAATACCATTCTTCGAGCAAAGTTTCCTTGCAATGCTTTTGTAAGCTTCTTAAGTCGCGAATAGGCTTGTTATCAATGAAAGTATGCTAAAAAAAACTAAACGTGTTCCAGAGGTTTAAAATTTTAGTTCATATCGTAATCTAACCTGTCGCCACGGCAAGTTGTCATCCCCATAATCATACAACACTTCGTTGCCAGGCTCGATGTCTCGCAAGATATACAAAACCAACTGTGGTCTTGCAGCCTTAGGATCTAGTATTTTCATCTTTGCCTTTGCTTCACGCTCTTCACAGTCATTAACGTATCGGCAAAGAGCTCCTTTGGTGAATGTTGCGTCAATGCTAACAAAAAGGAATATACATTTATTAGGTCAATGTTTTTGGTATTATGACACATAAAGTAAAAATTCGCTTAATTCGTTTACTGAAAATTCAACATTTGTGTTACTTCTAGTGGTCAATATTAGTTTTTGTTTTTTTTTTTGTTTTTTTTTTTTTTTGGGGGGGGGGGGGGTGGAGGAAACATGTTTCTACGAAGCCGAGGACTCTTATTCAATAAAATATCTTATTTCGGGGCCGGAAGTCGTATACATAACTTCCAAGTGCTGGCTGCTTGACGTACTTCCGTAACCTGGCTTCCCCCTCTTGTTTTGACAGGACCCCACAGTACTCGAGGAGAAAAGAACCATTTTCGAATTTCTTTGAAGCAAATACACCTTTTCCTGAGTAATAAAGGCAAGGTTGACATTTAGCATTTTCTATAATCAATAGTTGTAAACTGAAATATTGGAGAATTTTTTTACTAATATTTCATCATGCAAATGTGAAGCGGTGTGTGAACAAGGTAAAGCTTTTTAAAAAAGTTTTTGTCTCCTCGTTGACCGAGTGTTGTGGATCTCCTCGGAAGGGATGCAGCCAGCAAAGGCCGTAAACGGCAAATAAATATTAAATCTGTAAAACTGGCAAACACAACAATGAGAATAAGATGAGCGGTTTAGAGTTTTTTTCTTTTTATTGCCTTACTAGTTTCGGTCGGAGAGACCTTCTTCAGAGGCCGTGTGATTTCAAGTTAAATTCCTCCCCTGAGCTACCCAAAAAACGGTGTCTTCAGTTTAGCATTGTGACGTAATAACTGTCCCTGCCCCGCTTTGTGATTGTTTCGTCACAAGTGTCGTAGTTGTGCATAGATACATACAAGCATTTTCTAAGAAATCTTAGTTACATCGAAATATAAATGTACCGTGATTGTTTAGTTTACTGAATCTTGAAAAAAGAATTGTAATAAGTAATAATTATATATAATTTTGTTTAATGAAAAAGATATTTAAAATGGGTATTTATAGTCTAAAAATGTTACTGTCTGGCACTTGTGGTATATACGATTGCATGTCCTGGTGGTGTTTGTTCTTTGATCACTGGTAGATTCATGATCAGATGACAACATTAAGTCCATGCGTAGGATGTCTATGTGATTATTGGTTTCTCCATCCATTTTTCCTTCTTTTTGCGCATTGTTTATTTGGATTACCGGCGTTATTTTGGCGATGCGTGGGTCATCTGGGGCTAGTAAACCCTCGGGTGGACCTTCAATTTCTGTATATGTCAGCTGTGTGGTGACAGTAGTGTGGTCTTTTGTGGTTTCGTATCTCACGATTCTTTCCCCTTTCATCATTGACCGTATATTTCATCATGCATAAAGATAAAGATAAAATACGTTTTATTTTTAACGTCATACATAGATAACACATACGAGTTGAATGGCTACAACGTAGAGAAATTTTTAAACTGTGTGTTTTTTTAGCGGTGGCGCAAAGCTTCTTTTATCTTTTTATCCTTTTATTTGACTTGTGTGTTATTATGAACAGTTGTTTTATAGATTTTCTTAAAGCAATCCGTAAAAACTATAATTCGTGTACTTAACAGCAACTTGTGTTGACGTCTTTATTTTTTGTATTATATTTTCGATGTTAAGGATTTGAACGTATTGATAAAATAAATATGCACAATATTATAAATCAATATTTATCAGGATTACCAACACACGATTCTTTAAATAATTGAATAAATTACTTTCGCTATAATAACATGCACGTCGGCAAACATGCATACCGCTGATGCATCAGAATAATTAATAAACTCCCGAGTGGTATATACACATATGGTACTCAGTTTATCTCGTTACGATTTACGACAGATGACTCTTTGTCATTAGGGCAACGTGAAATAATGTTGACGATATATAAAAAGCTTTATTATATGAACCTATCATTTATTATCTGAACCTACCAAGAAGTCTCCAGATTAAGCATTGCACCGGGGACACTATTTGTAGCATTGAATGTAATCGTTCAAATGATAGCAGGAGATACAGGACCACATTGCGAACCTTCATGAAAGCTTAAGTGAGCAGACTGGCATTAGAAAGATTAGTATTTTACACTGACACCATTTAGGATCTGACAAGTTTTCATATTCTGCCATTTTAGCATTTTGTAGCCAATCGGCCAGTCTAGAATTTTTCCGATAGAGAACGTCTGAGGGTCAAATCCATGTACCGAACTCAGGAAAGTTGGGTCAACCCTATGCATTGCAACATTTACGAAGTCGAATTGAAAACCGCCTCATGTACATTCATGCACAATATTGAGATGGTTGGACAAAATCATCCGAGATATTACCGTTCACTAAGTTGCAAATTCATTTCCCATGTTGGACTTTTTCGCGGATTAGCAAAAATGTAATTCTCCGGTAGATGTTTACCTGTGGAACTTCTATGCATAATATCGAAATCATTGTACCAAATCCCTAGATGTGGCGAAACTATGAACATACACAAACTTACACCCACAAACGAACGACGTACAAATAGTGATGAGACAAGACCAGCATGACGGTCGTCACTGTTCGGCTAAAACAGTTGACTGTAGGTTAAATTAAAACTTGTATAGCAACATTTTAAGCTAACCTTTTTATTTCTTTTACCCAAGGCCATGTTAGAACTGATGACCAGATAACAGATAAGAATGTTAAACTTATTTATTTATACAATTTACACAATTATTTATTTATACAATATGTGCGAGACTCCATGTGTTGATTGATCTCAAAATATAATATGTAAAATTGAACAGGTAGTTGGACGAAGTCATTAGACTAGGAAAAACGCGTTCATCATATGAAATACAAACAAAAGTATTCTTTCGAAAGCAAGAAGTATCTAGAACTAGAAATAGTGTCAGTGGAAGCATGTGTGCCCCAACCAGTCTAAGCTTTCGAAAGGCCCACTGGGAAGTGTAATCTTAACAGAAATGGTGGTTAAAATCCGCTCAACTGATCTGGATATATCTTGTTTAGAATCAGCTCGTGGTGGGCATCACAGTTTTAAATAGTCTTAACGGAGCCTTAACCTGCGACGTAAGGTCACTAAAACACAATTAGGTCAAGAGTTTTTATTCACCAACCATTCTACTAAATTTGGTTGAAATCCGTCCAAACTTTAGATATCGTAACCACGGAAGGTGAATGTAGAAATGAATGGACGGACGGACAGAAGGTAAAAAATACAACATTTAGATTCCATTTTCCATCACACATATATTAATTGCGGAAGTGACAAGGGGCGTGTACTCAAAAAAGCGCTATTTCGAACCAGTAAAATCTGGGTGCTGCTATAGATCAAAGATTTGCACTTGTACTCGTCGTAACAATTGTTAGCAAGCCGCGTGTTTTGTTTGCACTTCAGGTTGTAGAATCGCAATTGCAGGAGTCTATTATCAAAGAATATGTACTCCGTTGCTAGGTTACTCGGTGTGATAATGTGTAGAGACAAAGCCACACTAATTCTACCCAAAGGGGTTTGCATATGCAAACAAGTGAGCCATGCGTTTCCGTGGTATTTTTGGTGAAAATACAAGGATTTTCTTGCAAAAAAATTAAGCGTCCAAAAAATACTTTGAGTTAAAAAATTTGACTTAAGCGACGAATTTAAAACACTTACATAAGTAAAATATATCGGAACTTTCAAATTAATTTGAGTAAAGCGAAAATTTGAGTAAACCGATTTTGGCTTAAATGGAGGCTACTGTATAATTCCTCTCCTGACATTTAAAGTCAGGTCGGGGCATAAAAAAATTTAAACTAAATTCAATTTCTCAAAAAGAAAAAAAAATTGAAGCTGCTAGTGGTCCTGACGGAAGTTGAACTCGCAACCTGTCGACTACTAAGAAGGCACTCTACCAATTGAAATATGTACAAAATTTTCTCTATTTAAAATAAATTTGTTCCACTGGGTTTTCGAACAATCCGTCCAAGGATATCGCATCCACAGTAGCGTGACACACAAGGGAAAAAATTTTTAAGTTTCACAGCGGTCTTGACCATCTTCCTAATGTCAACAAAACCTAATCAGGTCAAGACTCTTTATTCACTAGCCAGCCTATCAAATTTGGTTGGAACCTGTCCAGTCAAATTCGATAAATCGTGTCCACAAGAGAAACAGTTTCACGGTGAGTGACCTTGACTTTTGAACCAAAATGTAAAAAACTTTACGCTAATAGAAATAACCCTACTCATCAGATTGTTTTCGGGTCACATTTTGAGAATAGAGGTACCACTGCTCCCCTCCCCCCCCCCCCTTTGGAACTAGGAGTATATCACTCCTGCAAGAAGCAGGTATAATCGTTGAATCTGTTGCAAATTACAGAATCCCCAACCAACCCCCTTGGAAGTTAACGAAACCTATGGTCTTGAAGAATCTTTCTGGGTCCACAAAAGAACAAACTAATCCGTGTGTATTTCAGTCAAAATTTGCAGAATAAAAGGATAATTATAATGACTACCATTTCATATATACCGATGGCTCCAAACGTGAGGACAAGGCTGCAGCAGGTATTGTCACAGAGAATAATACATTGAAACCAGGCTTCATGTTGGGGCTTCTATTTTCTCTGCAGAAGTTAGAGCCCTGCAGCTATACAAATTGTCAAGAGTAGCCGTTACAAAAAATTCATTTTATGTGTGGGCTCCATGTCAGTGTTAGAATCACCACAAAACCTACCCACTAATTTTGGACTTGATAGAAAAACACGACGAAGTAGTAAAAGCTGGCAAAGAGATAATATTTTGCTGGGTATCGAGCCACTTGGAATCCCAGGCAACGAGGCAGCGGACAAAGGCGCCAAAGAAGTATTAAAGTAAGATTGCTCAGATTTCCTTATACCTTCATCAGATTTTAAGTGCCATATTTCTAGATATGTCAAAAATCTATGGCAACAAGATTGGGATGAACAAACCAACAATAAACTATATCAAATTAATCCTGTGGTAGGGCGCAAATTGCCCTTCCTAAATGGTCTCCGCGACGATAAGGTAATACACAGATAAAGAATAGGGCATTCTTACACTACTCACAAACACCTCATAAGAGGTGAGCCACAGCCCGAATGTTTAAGTAGTCAGGAACGGCATACAGTAAAACACACCTTTATAGACTGTATAGACTTCAATCACATTCGTCCCCATTATTATAGAGTGGACTCTATGAGAGAGCTGTTTATAAAAATAATTCTAACAAGGCCTCAGAATTTTAAAAAGATATTAACCTGTATTCGATTTTATCTTATACTGACTTTAAATCATTAAAGTATAAATGCGACAAAGTTACCAGGAATGACACAATATGACCTGCAATAGGTTGGCGGTGTCGTTGAACCAAGGTCATTAAAATGTTATCAGGTAAAGTGCCTTAGCCTACCATCCTACCTACCAATTTTAGTTGAAATCTGACCGGCCAAACTGGAGATATTGTGCTCATACAAAGTGTGACGCACATGACAGAAGAACGGACAGACGGGCGTACTGACAAGTCAGAAACATGTAGCCGTCCTAACTTTGAAATGTCAGGTCGGGGCACAAAAACATTTGACCTGCTAGCGGCACTAACGGGAGGAGTCGAATTCGCGACCACTGGATTACTGTTCAGGCGCTTTAGTCCACTACGCCACTGCCCCCTTCTCCATGCAGCTCAATGCAGAATGTAACAACACTAAATAAATAACTTCAAAGTCTCACAGTGATCTTGACCTTTGACCCAAGGCCATCAAAACTTAATCATGTTGAGAACCTGTACTGGTCGAGCTACATACCAATTTTGGTTTAAATCAGTGAAGCCGATCTTTAAATATCATGTCCACAAGAAACAAATTTAAAGTCATAGTGACCTTGATCTTTGACCGTAAGTCACCCAAACGTTAATCAGGGTGAGAACCTGTGCTAGACATCCGATCAGCCAAACTTGAGATACCCTGTACCCTGTCCACAACAGCGTTACACACCAAAGAAGTTTCACACTGGACATGACCTTAGACCTAAGGTCACCAAAACCTATTCGGGTCACGAGTCTTCATTTTCCTACCATCCTATCAAAGGTATTTTACTGATTTTTCTATTCTTTTTTTATTTTAAAATTTTTTAAATTCCTATATTACCGCTACTTTAAATTGTTTTAAACAGCTCAGTAAAAAATACAACAATATTCTTACATGTCTCATCCTCTGTTATGGCACTTTTCCGTACTCCCAGCAACCGGGAAGGTTTCTTCATCTTCTCCTTTAAATCAAGTGACATAAAAAAGAAATATAAACGTGTTCTCTATATTGGGGCGTCGTCTAAACGTTTTTTTTTTCACTTGAAAGATAGCAACATCATAATAGAATGAAAAAAGAGGTACAGCGACTGCGCCTCTAAAATGCAAAGTGGTCCCTTGCATCCCTAAATCCACAAAGTTACAACAGGAATATAACGTAGCCTATAGCAGTATGTAAATATAGATTAAAATAATTTTGGACAAAAATATTTTAGACATAATTCAATTAAAGTGCGTGGTGAAATAGCTCTTGTTAAGGAACTTACTGATAAAGTTAAGGTTCTCCTCAGGTATTGGTTGATTAGTCAGCAGTATCTTTATTAAGTTGGACGCCCCAGCACTTCTTTTTTTGACATGAAGTCATTGTAGTGCTTTTCTTCAGTGTTCAGGCCATGCCTCATAGGACCTGCAACAACTCTTCTTACGGCTGGGTGTAAGACTTTATTCAACTGAAATGACAATCGACAGCTAAATACTGCATATTTAATACAATTATTATTATGTGTAAAATATTAAAAGTTTTAGCATCCAAGCAGAGATACAATGTGTAGATTGTTCTATGATCACTCATTAAAACAAATTGCAACATGTTTACAGATTTTAAAATATGGATACCAAGTACACGCACAATAAAAACGAACACTTAACCTCTGATATTGAACCATTAAACCTTTAAACTCACGTAATACACTGTAATGTGCCGTATAGCAGTCGTATTGAGCCTCATACGCTCAACCTCCGAACGGCCCAAAACGTTGGCTATACACTCCCCAAGATACGAAGATGTCATTTTACGACCCGACCATGTTGAAAATGCATGGGAGCGCGTTTGGAAGTGTTTCTCCGTGAGCTGGAGATAGGTGCACACCATTTTGTAAACTTCCTTTGGTATAGCCAGCTCACTCTCACCGTGTGAGAGCAAAATCTTGTGGTTAACAACCTATATTAAAATAATAAATATACATAGAACCATAAACGCACCTTGTTTCTAAAATTCAGACAACCCTGTAGGGTCTTAAAATTGACTCATAAAAAGCACTCGCATTTACAAAACAGTAACCCTTTTTAAGGAGAACATATGCTACAAATCGGAGATGCATAATTTTTCTCTAACATCTAGGACATTGCTAGCAAACTGAGGTATCACTTAATATTAATGCGGAAAAATATTAATAGAGAATTTACATGCTAACATGTAGATACACAGGTCAGGTTTGATTCAGAATACGCAAAAAAGCATACTTCAACCAAGTGCATGCCGTTTTCTTCTTCTCCTTCAAGAGTCATATTTGCCATAACTCCACTCCTATTGCTATTGCTGAGAACTATTTGCAGAATGAAGTAATCTACAATATTTTCGATTTCTTGTTTCAGCACTCGGTCAAACCTATCTTATTTTTAATCTCTCCAAATACGAAGTGGTACAATTTTTAATATGCATTGGTACAATGAAAAATGACTTTTTAAGGTCGCAAATGTAAGAGGAGTTGCAATAAAGTAAAATGAGTAATAAATTCGTAAATATTTGCTTACACTTTGAATCCATTATACAATTGCAGCTTATAACACTGTTCTGTTATAAATATTATGCACTACTCAGTTCCTGACATCCTCTAATAAAAGTATATAAAACGCTATAGTAAAATATCTCGAACCAAACAATGATCCTCCATTATGTTTATTGGTTGCTTACTGGAGAGAAGCTCTTTTGCCCTCACCACAAATGTGGTTTTGTCTAAATCACCAAGGAAATCTTCACCTTTGGCGTTGATCTCTCCTAAATCATAACTGGTATAATTGAACATGCATGTGATGCAAAATGAGTGTATTTTACTGTTTTCAGATCCCTTTCAACTGCTGTGGTGATACTGGGACCCCGCCGCCACGTAATACTGAAATGGGATTATTCCAGACCACCCTCTAACCCCTTAAATGCTTAGTACCCGGATACCAGGAGGAATAGCAATGTTAAAGTCTTATGTATTGCCCGCCTCGTCTTGAACCTAAGATCTTCAAATAGTTGGACACTAACCACAAGGCCACCGACTTCGGTGTGCGACACATATATAGTATTTATTTTATTCTAAATCATTTTTAACACCGTCAAAACAAATTTTGAGTGTTTACAGCTGCAATTACCGCATTGTTGTTCTTCCTTGCATAACATGTCGGTGATATACCCGTTTATTTCAAATTATAAGAAAAAGGCAGCCAGGGAAACCAACACATTGAACATTTTGTTGAATAGCCCAGTATCAAACGGTTGGTAATAAATATTCTTCTGACCTCTACGCTCTCGCCTTTTTTTTCAGGGCGTCCACTTTTATTCTTTGCTTTGAGGAAGAACTCCAGTCTCTGCATTGTTCATCAAAGCTATTGCTGTTGAAGCTGAGGTTCACTTTTTGCTTATAAAACTTCAGAACTTTGCTTTATGCCCAGTAAATAATTTCGTGTAATGCCAGCGCTTTTTCCGTCAGCTTTTGTGTTTTTCAATGGTGTTCAAGGTTTCTGGGTTTTCCGGTTCTCTAACTTGCAGTTTCGTTGTTTTCAGCACCGTTAAAGTTTGAGTCATGGC
Source organism: Protula sp. h YS-2021 (assembly GCA_949752745.1). Classification (NCBI taxonomy): domain Eukaryota; kingdom Metazoa; phylum Annelida; class Polychaeta; order Sabellida; family Serpulidae; genus Protula; species Protula sp. h YS-2021. Next base: position 2,319,479 of record OX457033.1, read on the forward strand.
AGTGTGCGCTTGAATTTCTTTTTTGACCCACCACTAAAACCTGTCATCCTCGAGCAAAAGTCAAAGTAATTCGCCTCTGGAACAAACGTTTTCATTTCATTGTGGTTGCTAGGAGTTTTATAGCCTTTGGTGCTGCAGTTGTTAGTAGTTTCTTCAACAGCATAGCCTTTTCTCCTGTGTCTCTCTTGTTTCAAGACCACTTTTACCTCACTTTTTGGTAGCCTATGAAAATTAAGCAAATGCTTGTCAAGCGTCGAGAACTTGTGACTGGTATTCTCGCATCGCGGGCACTGTTTAAGTGGTCTTTTATCTTTAATTGGTTGTACTTCATTTAGCCCCTTGCAAACTTTCATGTGTCGTTTCAATTGGCACGCCGTTCACCGCAGTTGGCAGATACCTTGTAGTATTTTACTTTAAAAAACAAAGAAGTAAATTTCAGAACCACAATTTCATTTTTTTTCATTTATTTATTTTCTGTTGTAATGCGTGTACATTTGTTACTTTTAACTGAAATAATCGGCTGTAAAGACATTAACAATAATAACAAGTTATCAGTGAAACCGATTAATGTCCCACAAACTAGATCGTTAAGGGGGAAATTTTGGAATTAAAAAAATGAAAATCAAAAGCCAGTGTTGAGCAGATGGTGTCGACGCAAGGTGGTGCAAGATAACAGAAGTGCAGAAAAATTGCTAGTTTTTTTTTTGGTCGAATTGAAAGATAATACAAGGAGATCAGTGAAACTAAGAAACCGGCGCACAATCGAGACGAGAATTATTCGAAGGATATCAAATGTTGTTTGCTTAGCGTTTGATGAGATATTGGTGGTATGGCTACTACATTGCGTAAAATGCCTGAGTTCGACCGGGAATTATAGACAGACGGACGACCGGACCGACATACAAAATAGTCCACACACATGTACAATATATGGGGAGTATTTCTGTACAGGTTTTGTAATCCTGCGACATGTTCTGTAACGGGTCCGTCCTTTTATTCTTAAAGGAGCCCCTTGACCAAAAGGGAGTCCGGAGTCGATATTTCGGGGCCGGCAGACGTGGAAGAAAATTTTTAGAAACACTTAATGGATGGTGCCAAAGAAAAACCGAATAATACATCGCCAACACCTGAAAGACCAAGGATTGAGGTAGGGTTTCCCCCTGCTTATTTCCACAATACCTGATTATCACATCTATAGAGGGCACTTTCAAGCTATCCCCCTTCGCTATCCAGAAGGGGGTTGCATCGATAGTAGGAAACCATGTAACATAAGAAGGCTCCGTTCGGGGCATTCTAGTACAAATGGCCAGCCTACAGCAGCCTCTTAACATTCGTCGAGTTAAACTCGCTAGGCAGTACAAAACAAAGCTTTATGCAAAAAAGAAGAATCCCACCTACAACTCGGTCTTTGGATCAGATTTTTCTCGCTTCCATGAAAGAGACCCTACCGTAATATCTCCATTTGGAGCGAGGATTCAGCCTCACCTCGATATTGCTGACATTACCATAGAGTCAATTGCAAAATACAGAGTACCAAAAGTACCACAATGGAAATTCACCAACCCTGTGCTACTAAAGAACCTTTCGATCTATGCAAAGGAAACAGCTAGCCCCTTTCTATTTCGATCACACTTTGCAGAGCTCAAGGAAGAATTTAAAGACTATCATTTCGTCTACACGGACGGCTCAAAGCTCGACAACAAATCGGCTGCTTCCGTGTAACTGAAAATAACACCTTGAAAACACGACTTCCAGATGGATCCTCTATTTTTGTCAGCCGAAATTAAAGCTCTACATCTCGCTATCCAGACAGTGAAGATCAGCCGATACAAAAAGTTTATGTTATGCGTGGACTCATGTCCGTCCTGCAATCAATTGAAAACCTACAAATATCAAACCCACTTATCCTTGACCTTCTGCAAAGGTATGACGAGGCCACCAAAGTTGGCAAAGACATAGTGTTCTACTGGGTTCCAAGTCACGTGGGTATCCGAGGAAACGAGATAGCCGACAAAGCTGCAAAAGAGGCTGTAAACGATAATTGTACCGATATGCTCATACCAGCCTCCGATTTTAAATATCACATCCCAAGATACACAAAAAGATTGTGGCTAGAAATGTGGAACAAACAAAGAAACAAGCTGTATCAAACAAACCCGTTAGTCGGACAAAAGCCCCCGTCACTTAACAGTGTGCGAGATGAAATGGTTTACCATAGAGCTAGAATAGGACATACATATAGCACCCACAAGCATCTTTTAAGAGGCAAGCCGGCACCCGACTGTATCGAGTGTCAGGAACCTTACACAGTGAAACATTTTAATAGCCTGTACCGATTTCCAAGACGCCCGCTCACGTCATTTCAGAGCTGACTCCTTGAGGCAACTCTTTGATGGAGTAGAACCTAACAAATTTATACTATTTTTAAAAGAAATCAATCTGTATCAGTATTTCTAGTCGCTTTTTACTTTATGATTTTAGAATATACACGGTTTTAACTTACCTTGATTTTAACTTGTAGTATTGTCTTCTAGTCACTGATTACTAACATGTTCTGACACAATGTAACCCGCTAAGGGGTCGGTCGTGTCGTTAAACAAATCATATAACTAACTCTTTGACTAGTGCCCTGTGCAAAACATTCGAGCGAAAGACAGCTGAAAGATTAAAATGGTACCTGGAAAGAAACAACTTGCTTGCCGACATACAGAGTGGCTTTAGGAACATGTTGTTACCATTTTCTTTGACTTAGAAAAGGCTTAATACACAGCATGGAAAGACGGAGTACTAAGGAATCTTTTTGATTTCGGCCTCCGAGGCCGCCTACCCCAGTTTATTAAAGGATTCCTGGATGACCGTCGATGCAGGGTTCGTCTTGGTACAATATTCTCAGAATAGTTTGAACAAGAGGATGGCTTCCCCCAAGGATGCACCCTTTCAATTTTACTATTCCTGATAAAAATCAACAATATAAAAGACACACTCAGACAGGGGATAGACTGCTCACTCTTCGTAGATGATTTAGTCGTATCTGATTTCCTTATACCGTCAACAGATTTTAAACGCCATATTTCTAGATATGTCAAAAATCTATGGCAGCAACATTGGGATGAACAAACCAACAATAAGCTATACCAAATTAATCCTGTGGTAGGGCGCAAATTGCCCTCCCTAAACGGTCTTTACAACGATATGGTAATACACAAATTAAGAGTAGGACCTTCTTACACTACTCACAAATACCTCTTAAGAGGTGAACCACAACCCGAATGTATAAGTTGTCAGGAACGGTATACAGTAAAACACATCTTGATAAAAATTTTATAGACTTCAATCATATTCGTCCCCGTTATTATAGATTTGACTGTATGAGAGTGCTCTTTGAAAAAGTAAATTCTAACAAGGTCTTAAAATTTTTAAAAGAGATTAACATATATTCGTATGTGTAGATTACCATTAATTCTAACCTTTTAGTGTTTTCAAGATTTTATCTTATACTGACTTTTATACGGACCAGGCTGCAGCAGGTATTGTCAGAGAATAATACATTGAAACCAGGCTTCCTGTTAGGGCTTCTATTTTCTCTGCAGAAGTTAGAGCCCTGCAGCTATACAAATTGTCAAGAGTAGCCGTTGCAAAAAAATCATATTATGTGTGAGCTCCATGTCAGTGTTAGAATCACCACAAAACCTACCCACTAATTTCGGACTTGATAGAAAAACACGACGAAGTAGTAAAAGCTGGCAAAGAGATAATATTTTGCTGGGTATCGAGCCACTTGGAATCCCAGGCAACTAGGCAGCGGACAAAGGCGCCAAGGAAGTATTAAAGTAAGATTGCTCAGATTTCCTTATACCTTCATCAGATTTTAAGTGCCATATTTCTAGATATGTCAAAAATTTATGGCAACAAGATTGGGATGAACAAACCAACAATAAACTATATCAAATTAATCCTGTGGTAGGGCGCAAATTGCCCTTCCTAAATGGTCTCCGCGACGATAAGGTAATACACAGATAAAGAATAGGGCATTCTTACACTACTCACAAACACCTCATAAGAGGTGAGCCACAGCCCGAATGTTTAAGTAGTCAGGAACGGCATACAGTAAAACACACCTTTATAGACTGTATAGACTTCAATCACATTCGTCCCCATTATTATAGAGTGGACTCTATGAGAGAGCTGTTTATAAAAATAATTCTAACAAGGCCTCAGAATTTTAAAAAGATATTAACCTGTATTCGATTTTATCTTATACTGACTTTAAATCATTAAAGTATAAATGCGACAAAGTTACCAGGAATGACACAATATGACCTGCAATAGGTTGGCGGTGTCGTTGAACCAAGGTCATTAAAATGTTATCAGGTAAAGTGCCTTAGCCTACCATCCTACCTACCAATTTTAGTTGAAATCTGACCGGCCAAACTGGAGATATTGTGCTCATACAAAGTGTGACGCACATGACAGAAGAACGGACAGACGGGCGTACTGACAAGTCAGAAACATGTAGCCGTCCTAACTTTGAAATGTCAGGTCGGGGCACAAAAACATTTGACCTGCTAGCGGCACTAACGGGAGGAGTCGAATTCGCGACCACTGGATTACTGTTCAGGCGCTTTAGTCCACTACGCCACTGCCCCCTTCTCCATGCAGCTCAATGCAGAATGTAACAACACTAAATAAATAACTTCAAAGTCTCACAGTGATCTTGACCTTTGACCCAAGGCCATCAAAACTTAATCATGTTGAGAACCTGTACTGGTCGAGCTACATACCAATTTTGGTTTAAATCAGTGAAGCCGATCTTTAAATATCATGTCCACAAGAAACAAATTTAAAGTCATAGTGACCTTGATCTTTGACCGTAAGTCACCCAAACGTTAATCAGGGTGAGAACCTGTGCTAGACATCCGATCAGCCAAACTTGAGATACCCTGTACCCTGTCCACAACAGCGTTACACACCAAAGAAGTTTCACACTGGACATGACCTTAGACCTAAGGTCACCAAAACCTATTCGGGTCACGAGTCTTCATTTTCCTACCATCCTATCAAAGGTATTTTACTGATTTTTCTATTCTTTTTTTATTTTAAAATTTTTTAAATTCCTATATTACCGCTACTTTAAATTGTTTTAAACAGCTCAGTAAAAAATACAACAATATTCTTACATGTCTCATCCTCTGTTATGGCACTTTTCCGTACTCCCAGCAACCGGGAAGGTTTCTTCATCTTCTCCTTTAAATCAAGTGACATAAAAAAGAAATATAAACGTGTTCTCTATATTGGGGCGTCGTCTAAACGTTTTTTTTTTCACTTGAAAGATAGCAACATCATAATAGAATGAAAAAAGAGGTACAGCGACTGCGCCTCTAAAATGCAAAGTGGTCCCTTGCATCCCTAAATCCACAAAGTTACAACAGGAATATAACGTAGCCTATAGCAGTATGTAAATATAGATTAAAATAATTTTGGACAAAAATATTTTAGACATAATTCAATTAAAGTGCGTGGTGAAATAGCTCTTGTTAAGGAACTTACTGATAAAGTTAAGGTTCTCCTCAGGTATTGGTTGATTAGTCAGCAGTATCTTTATTAAGTTGGACGCCCCAGCACTTCTTTTTTTGACATGAAGTCATTGTAGTGCTTTTCTTCAGTGTTCAGGCCATGCCTCATAGGACCTGCAACAACTCTTCTTACGGCTGGGTGTAAGACTTTATTCAACTGAAATGACAATCGACAGCTAAATACTGCATATTTAATACAATTATTATTATGTGTAAAATATTAAAAGTTTTAGCATCTGTCACGATATTAGCGGGTCCTCGTGTAAGGTGTCGTGTGACTTTCGACGGAGCTAGATTATAACGTTTTATAATTTCTGAAATTTCGCTTATAATTATATCCAGTGAAACTGCAGTAGAAATGAACTAGTCTCTCAATTGTATATTTCTTTTTATTTCTCGTATTCTACTTTATCCACAATGACAACTGTCTGTGCACCAGCACCACAAATAACAACTTCCTGTGCACCACTGGGACTCACACCTGACGTGTGGCCTCTATGTTTTCCAAAAACCAACTGCTGCTGGTGCAGCAAGCGTGTTCCTTAAATACTCGCTGGCAGAACAGCCGCTGCTAATTAAATATGTAACCAATCAAAGAGCTTCCCGCCTAAACTTAGAACCAATAAGAAAATAGCTGCCCAAAAACATATGTTCCAAGTGACATACGGGCCAAAAAGTGATGTTTTTGGGAAAATCGCGAACTCTACTACAAAAAGGCTTTGTCGGTAATGATCTATGATATTTTTAAATAGTTGAAAATTACACGCAAAGTTTGTGCTAGGTAGCACAAAAATTTCACTTGTCTCAAAAACCGACAACATAAAAATTTTTAAACACAAAAATACTGCCAGGTGCACAATCTTGGCGCGATCTACACAATGCTACGTGAAACTTGAAATTTCGATATCGACTGCTGGAGATATCCGGTATACTTGATATATAAGTAAATTTTTGGATGCCCAAAAATCTAACAAAACGACATCAAACGAACCTGAAACTAGTTCCGTCGTATTCACTGCATCAAGATTCCCCCAAATCCTAAACCATTCGCTGCGGTCCTATCAAGCTCTATACAAAAGCAGCACATCAACAAATGCACCCGTGCACCCATCAGCCACTTCAAGGGAAACACCGCACCGAAGGGTGTGGCTCGGCACTCACATGCGTTCCGCATCACAACAAACCGTGTAGAGCACAAACAGAATCACCAACACGCTCAGAACACTCAAAACGCTGAACACGAAATTCTGACAGCGACAATAACACATGCATGCTCAAAAACTCACTTTTGCGTACTTAAACAGCTAAACATAACCAAAACGACGTATACTGTCGAGATATGCCCTAATCCTTGTTGAAAGTGGTGATAAAACCTTAACACTAAAATCAAACTACATGTACATCCGAGAAATGCCATAACAGGTCCAGAGATATTCTGACAACAACCCCCTTCTCAAGAAAACACTGGAAGTCGTTTTCTTTCAAAAACGTCAGAATCTTTAAAATTATGTTACAAACTCTTTCTAAAATGCATTTAAGAACCAGCGCCGGTTTTCGGTACCTAAGTCTCACAACTTGCAGAAGCAAGTTTTAGGAACACAAAAAGTAGGTCAAAACATACAAAAGATATGAGAAGCACTCAAAATGCACAAAAATACACTTTGAAGTAAATAAAAATGAATGATGATCACCAAAGTATCTCAAAACAGTATTATCTTCGAAAGTTCACAGTCTACTCATGTAGTCTGCTCCAAAATTTTCAGTCCCCTTAATAGCTTTCACATCGAAAGTGAAATTCTGTAAAAAGAGGGACCATCGCATCAAACGGCTACTCTCCGTCTTTCCTTTTCGAAGGTATGCTAGAGGCGCGTGATCGGTTTCGAGAATAAAGTTCTGTCCATACAGGTACTTCTCGAAACGCATTACTCCAAAGACGATTGCGAGGCACTCTCTCTCGATGACCGAGTAGTTTTTCTCGCGTTGGAGTAATTTCCTGCTAGCATAAGCGATTGGAAACGCACCGTCGTCGTGAGTTTGCAGGAGGACTGCGCCTAATCCATCATCTGACGCATCTGTGCGTAACACAAACCGTTTATTCCAGTCTGGGAGTCGCAGTACCGGAGAGCTCGTTAATAGCTCTTTAAGCGTGTCAAACGCGAGTTGCTGCTTTTCTCCCCAGTCAACGGTGTTTGGTTTTCCTTTCCGTGTCAGATCCGTGAGTGGTGCAGAGATATTAGCGAAGTTCGGTATAAATTTGCGGTAAAAACCGGCGAGTCCAAGGAACGACCGAACTTGCTTCTTTGTTGTCGGGCGTGGTGCGTTTTTGATTTTCTCGGTCTTCTCAGATTCCATACGCACAACACCGTTGCCAAGGACATGCCCAGTAAAATTGATATCCTTGTATCCAATAAAGCACTTCGATGGTCGTATGGTGAGTTTCGCACCCTTGATCCTTTGAAACAGTTCACGTAGCACTACCAAATGGTTTTCCCAACTTTCCGTGTGGGGTAACAGATCATCGACGTAATTGTCTACATGGGGCATATCCCTAAGCAACTTCCTCATGACACGGTTGAACGCAGCACCAGAGTTCACCAATCCGAATGCATTCCGTCGAAACTGGTAACTGCCGTTCGGGGTTGAAAACGCGGTGTACTTCTTGGACGTTTCCTCCATAGGTATCTGCCAGTATCCTTTCGTGAAATCTATCTTGGATAAAAACGAATCCTTTCCGACTTGTGACATAATGTCCTCGTAATTGCCCATTGGTTCCGTATCGAACTTCGTGATGGCATTCAAGCGTCTGTAATCAACACAGAATCTGTTGGAGCCATCTTTCTTTTTAACCAATACAATGGGCGAATTGTATTCGGAATTCGTTTCCTCGATGATTCCAGCGTCTAGCATCTTCTTGACTTCATCGTCGTTGGTTCTCAACACTCTATTAAAAGACTCCGCTCAGGCGATATTTTGATACAGGTATCATCAGCTCAACAGAGTAAAAATCTCCTGGAAATGGAAACCTTTGTTAATATACCAGTGAAAAGTACCCCTCATCAGACTCTGAACTACACCAAAGGAGTCATCAGCCACCCTGAACTGAATTTCTGTACAGAGGAGGAACTCGTACACGAGCTTGACAAGTACGGAGTGACGGGATGCCGTAGACTCGGCGTTCGCGGGACCCATGTACTTACATTCCGGAGGTCATCGTTGCCATCAGACGTCAGAGTGGGCTACCTGAAATTAGGCATCAAGCCATATATACCCAACCCTGTGCGGTGCTACAACTGCCAGCGGTATGGACATGGTAGCAGCAAGTGTAAAAGATCGGAGATGACATGTGCAAATTGCGGTGAGGACGGTCATGACTTCAAATCCTGTACTGGTGATACCAAATGCATTAATTGCAAGGGAAACCACCCAGCATCCGCAAAGGATTGTCCAATGTGGCTGGCGGAGAAGGAAGTGCAAAAAGTAAAACATGAGAAGTCCATCCCATACCCAGAGGCACGAAAATTGGTCTACAAGTCACAATCATCAAGTCGCTCATACGCTGCCGTCGCCAAGATTGACACCCGAGAAGCTGCGTGCCAAACGGATATCACCTGGGTCACGACTCAAACAATATGTCGTTTTAAAACTACCCCCAAAAAGTCGAAAGTCTCCACTGGCACCAATACTGACGCGGCAAATTGCAATACCACAGCAAGTAAGTCCGAGCTGGACATGCAATCCATATCCGCTCGTCCACATACTCCGTCACCCAGGAAGCCATCACCTAGTCCGTCAACCAGGGGTAAAGTGAATACCCCAGACAAACAGACTAGGTCAAAACTTAAGAACAAGGCCCGCCTTGCCAGAGAACGTGTGCAACAGGCCTCCAACAGATTCCACCCGTTGATGGAGGTGGAGGGGCCTGAGGAGGGACAGTCGCCACCGCAGCCACTGCGCCCAGTACAGCTGCACACAACAGACCAAAGAACGGCATCCCACACTCCACTCCCCACACAACCAAAGCCACCCAGGGTTTTTATACATCGGTCACGAGCTAATAGCAAGTAACATGGCTATAATTCAGTGGAACATTAGAGGTTTTTGGACCAACCAGATAGATCTTTTAACTCTCAGCCAGCAATATAATCCGTCCATCTTTTGCCTCCAAGAAACATACGGTACTGATATTTCCGCACCAAATTTAACCGGTTACACTTCCTACAACAAAAACGCCAATAGCAACCGCGCCTCGGGCGGAATCACTACCTTAATCCGAAACAACGTTATTCAAAGTGAACTTAAATTAAATACAAACCTCCAAGCAACTGCAGTTCGTGTTACGATGAAGAGAACTTTCTCCATTTGTAACATATACCTACCACCACCCTCCAAACCCCAACCGGAAGAACTCAACGATCTGATTAACCAAATACCAAAACCTATTCTATTTTTAGGCGACTTCAATGCACATAGCGACCTATGGGGTAATACAAGCACCGACCACAAAGGTAAACTAATTGAAAACCTACTAAATTTCCACAATCTCTCATTTTACAATGATAAATCTCCTACATACCTACATCCTGGCACTGGTTCAAAAACCTCTATCGACCTTGCAATGGCATCTAGTAATTTGTTTTTAGATTTTGAATGGGAAGTCTTGGACGACACTTATGGCAGCGACCACTTCCCTGTTTTATTAAAACCACTAGATCAACAGAAACAGCAAGGAATACCAAAGTGGAAATTCCACAAAGCAAAGTGGTCAATGTTCCAGGAACTATGCCTAAAGGCTATAAAAAACAACTACTTTACACATGATAACGACCCGATTTTACTTTTCACTGCTCTAATCAAGGCAATCATGGAAAAAACCATACCTAAAACCTCCGGAAACCCTACAAAGCCACAGAAACCTTGGTTTAACGACGACTGCAAAAAAGCGATAGCTATGCGGAAAGCAGCTCTTCGCCAATTTTATATCAGCCCGGACAATACCACCAAACTTGAATACAAAAGGCTGCGTGCCGCAGCACGCAGAACCATCAAAGCAAGCAAAAAGCAAACCTGGGAGGAATATATCTCCAAATTAAACAAAAACAATTCAACCAAAAAAGTATGGGAGATAATTCGAAAAATATCTGGTAAAAACATCTCAAAACCCATAAACCATCTCACTACAAACAACCAGACTGTCACAAAACCCGATGAAATAGCAAATACCTTTGGTAGAACTTTTCAGTTCAACTCCTCATCTGACAACTACTCCCAAGCTTTTCGTCAAATAAAAGAAGCAAAAGAACAAATACCAATGGACTTTACCTCAAATAACTCGGAACACTACAATAGCACCTTTACCCTGGCGGAGTTGAAGGACTCCATACAAAACTCACATGATTCAGCTGCCGGACCAGACGACCTTCACTACCAGGTTCTAAAACACCTACCTGAGGAAACTCTTGAAATCCTCTTAGAATTACTTAACCAAGTTTGGACTACAGGAAACTTTCCTGAAATATGGAAAGAGGCCACCATCATACCAATTCCAAAGCCGAACAAGGACCCTACTAATCCACAAAATTACCGCCCAATATCTCTGACAAGTTCATTGTCTAAAACACTAGAGCGAATGATAGCCGCAAGACTAATTTGGTATTTAGAGAAAAATCATCTGCTCACTGACATTCAAAGTGGTTTCAGAAAAGAGAGAAGCACCATAGATCACCTGGTTAGACTCGAATCATTTATAAGAGAAGGTTTTATCAATAACGAACATGTCGTCACCGTTTTCTTCGATTTAGAAAAGGCCTATGACACGGCATGGAAACACGGGGTCATGCAAGACCTCTACAACCTAGGCATACGAGGTCGCCTCCCTGAATTCATTGAAGCGTTTTTAAATGACAGGCGGTTTAAAGTTCGTCTCGGTTCTGTTTTTTCGGACTATTTTGAGCAAGAAGAGGGTTATCCTCAAGGCTGTATTCTATCAATTCTGTTGTTTCTAATCAAAATCAATAGTATCAAAGGCGCAACTAAACAGGGAATAGACAGTTCACTCTTTGTAGACGATTTTGCTATGTCTGTCAGGGGTAAGAATATGAATCTCATCGAGCGTCGCCTCCAGCAAAATATAAACTCTCTTCAAAAATGGGCCGATCAAAATGGTTTCATGTTTTCCCAAACCAAAACAGTCTGCATGCACTTTTGCAACAAGCGAAAGCCACACGACGATCCTATTTTATACTTATCAAACACTCAGATACCTGTAGTAAAGGAAAATAAATTCCTCGGTCTAATTCTTGACACTAAGCTAAATTTTATCCCCCACATAAAAGAGCTGAAGAGGAAATGCCAAAAGGCACTCAACCTGCTGCGGGTCGTCTCCGCCCAAGACTGGGGAGCAGATACCAGTACTAAATTAAAACTGTATAGATCATTAATAAGATCAAGAATAGATTATGGTAGCATCGTCTACGGATCAGCAAGGCCTTCGTATCTAAAGATGTTGAACCCAATACAAAACCAAGGCCTTCACCTTTGCCTAAACGCTTTCAGAACGTCACCTGCGGAAAGCCTTCAGGTTGAATCAAATGAACAACCATTAGATATCCAACGAATCAAACTCTCAATGCAATATGCAACTAAACTATATGCAAATAAAGAAAACCCCACACATAAGGCAGTGTTCCAAAAAGACCATTCAGAAATCCTAAACACACGTCCTAGGGTTATCGTACCCTTTGGCACTAGAATCCGTAACCACCTTAATAATGCTGGAATCCAAGTTGAGCAAATTGCAAATCTGAAAGTTTCAAAATACCCAACATGGAAAATACAAAGGCCAACCATAAACAAAACTCTGACAAACTTTTCCAAAGACGCAACAAATGCTGAAGAGTTCAACGTTAGGTTTGCCGAAATAAAGGAAACCTACCCTGACCATCATTTCATATACACGGACGGATCTAAACTCGATAACCAAGTTGCTGCCTCAATAGTTACAAAATCAAATACCCTGAAAACAAGATTACCAAACGGCTCCTCCATCTTTTCCGCGGAGGTTCGGGCACTCCAACTAGCCATGGAAATTGTCAAGATTAGTAGATACAAAAAATTTGTTGTCTGTGTCGATTCCTTATCGGTCTTACAATCACTAGAAAACCTGCAAGTATCGAATACAATGATTCTAGACCTAGTAGAACGTTACGAAAGGGCAATCAAACAGGGCAAATCCCTAGTATTTTGCTGGGTGCCAAGCCACGTGGGCATACCGGGTAATGAAGCTGCGGACCGGGCAGCAAAAGAGGCGCTAAACTACAACATATCCGACCTTCTCATACCATACTCCGATTTTAAACCCCATATTTCAAGTTATGTAAAAAACCTTTGGCAACAAAAATGGAACGAGCAAAGAAATAACAAACTCTTTCAAATCCAACCAACAGTTGGACAAAAACACCTAGCTTTTGGCAGTATTCGCGACACAACGGTTATGCATAGAGTTCGAATCGGGCATACATACATCACCCACAGATATCTTCTGAGAGGCGATGCGCCTCCACAATGTACTGGTTGTCAAGAACGTTTGACTGCAAAACATATTCTACTCAATTGCGTAGATTTTCAGAACATTCGTTCTCGCTACTACAGTGTGAATTCCATGAAAGACCTTTTTACAAAGGTAGCACCAAGCAAAATTGTTTCTTTTCTGAAAGAAATACACATGTACAGTAAGTTTTAAACTGAATTTAGTTGATTTTAGATTTATACACTACTTGTTTTGTCTATTTTAATCGATTTTAGTTTCAACTGAGTTTTCTTATAGTAACAGAACTGACACAATATGACCCTAACGGGTTGCTAGTGTCGTTAAACCAATCAATCAATCAATCATCGTCAATATCCTTTCGTTTTGAGTATGGTACTGGGTACGGCTTCACGCGTACTGGTTCTTGTGTGGTAAGTTCAATCTTGTGTACGCCCAAATCCGTTTCACCAGGAACATCTGTAAAGATCACCTCAAATTCCCGGAGGATATTCCTGACGTCTCGCTTCTGCGCATCAGTTAACTCATTGCTGATGTTGACATCGTTGATTCCCTCCGTCTGCTCTGTTTCAGGGACACTAAGTAGAGGAGAATCAAAATCATCCATCTCGTCATCGGTTGTGACGGCCATTCTTGCGAACGCCGCTATAGTGTCCTCATCTTGCGGCTCTTCGTCACTCTCTTCGTCTTTGTCCTTTGTGTCGTCTACAGGCTCTCCTTGTCTTTCGACGTAAGCTTTCAACAAGTTCGCGTGGAACACTTTCCGTTTGCCGTTAACATCCACTACATAGTCCATACGGTTCAACACTTTGGTGACTGTGTATGGGCCTTTCCACTGGAGAAGAAGTTTGTTGGCTGCGGTTGGCAATAACAGATAGACCTTTTGTCCAACGGTGAATCGCCTATCTTTCGTCTTCCTGTCATAGTGATGACGATATTTGCCTTGGGCTTCCATCAAACTCTCCCGAGCCACCTGACACGTTTCTTCGAGACGGTTACGTAAAGTCGCGACATACTCGTATGTGTTCCGCACTTCGTCTGATGTGTCTTCATCCAGCCAGATGTCTTTTAGTATATCCAGAGGTCCGCGCACCTTTCGCCCATACAATAACTCAAACGGCGAAAATCCGGTGCTAGCCTGTGGTACTTCTCTGTATGCGAACAATACGGCTGGTAAATAGCGATCCCAGTCTCTTGGCCTCTCCTTGCACATTCTCGTTAACATCCCCTTTAACACTCCGTTTATGCGTTCACAGAGTCCGTTGCACTTTGGGTTGTAGGGGGTCGTGAACAGCTGTTTAACGGAGATCAGTCTGCAGACTTCTGCCATCAGATCTGACGTAAACTGCGTGCCTTGGTCACTCAGCACTTCACGCGGAAACCCAACACGGCTGAATACTTCTAGAAGTGCTTCTGCGACAACAACCGTCTCAATTCGCTTGAGTGGGATCGCTTCAGGGTAGCGCGTGGCATAGTCGACAACTGTTAGGATGTATCGGTTGCCGCTCTCCGCAATCGGTGTTATCGATCCGATCAGGTCCACTGCAACTCTGTCGAATGGTGTCTCCATTAAAGGCATTTCACCCAGCGGAACCTTGTTCACGCGTCCTTTTGGAATGGTGCGCTGGCACACGTCACAGGACTGACAAAACCGTTTCACATCGGCGTCTATCCGTGGCCAGTGAAAGTTTGCGGTGATCCTGTCTGTTGTCTTCTTGATACCCAAGTGTCCACCAATAATCGATTCGTGAGCGAGTGACATGATTCGCGATCGTAATGGTGTTGGTAACACGATTTGCTTCAGCTGCACCTCGAGTTCTCCCTTGAACTCAAAAAAGTAGCGCATGAGTATTCCTTTCTTCACAGCATAGCGATAACTTCCACTCTTTCGCGTTTTAAATATCGTCTTGTTATCGGCGTGCTCAAAGAACTTTGTAAGCGATTCATCAGCGTTTTGCATCTCTTTGAGCTGGTCTGAGCTGACGTTATCCAATTTCACCTCCGGAGTTACTAGTGGCTGCTTTGGTTGTTGAGCTTTAACACTCTGTTCACGGGTCACTGTAGCCATTACTGTAGATGTTTCCACCCGTTCCATTCCTTCCGTCTCGACACTTTCTGTTTTGATACAGACGTCGTTAGGTACTTCTTGAACCCTAAGGTCGACGTTCGTTTCATCTGGTAGTATGTTTCCAATGATCAGATCGTACGGTGGATCCTGCACTACCATCGCATTAAGTAATCCGCTGTAAATAGGCGTTTCGACATTTACGCGTGCCATGGGGAATCTCCGGATGGTACCGTCCATCAAAACGCAGTCACTGATTTCTCCTGTCATTTCGTTATCCCTAACAAGGTCTTTGCAGACAACCGCACTGTCACAACCTGTATCGCGCAGGACTATCACTCTTTCTCCAGAAACTAGTCCTCTGTATAACGGGAGTCGCTTACTGGCCATCTTACGAGTCGATATGGCTCCGGTAAATGGAACTGCCTCACCATTGGCTAAACACAGTAATCCGTCCTTGACATTTTCGTAAACAATTTCTCGAGGTGGTTTAGCTGCAACGGCTCCTGTTTTCGCGATCGTACGTGGTCGTCCACTTTGTTGCGGTTTACCCCGATACTGATCCATTGCGTTTGATCGTGGGCTACTTCCATTCTTCGGTTTGAGACAATCACGAGCGTAATGTCCGTATTTGCCGCAGTTATGACACTGCACAGACGTCGGCTGTTGATTCTTTGGCCGTGAACTTTGGTTATTGCGATTGATCGCTTGTCGAGAGTATGGTGGCCCTTTTCCTTTCGTATGTCCGATTCCACCACCGTGTGCCTCCAAATACTGCTCCGCGAGCCGTGTGACATCATCCATTGACCTTGGAGCACGCTCTCGAAGAAACAAGCTGAGATCGCTACTACAAGTGTTAATAAACTGCTCCCTCAGCAACAGGTCGTATAGTGCGTCGAAATTTCTTTCGATGCCAGACATCTGTATCCAACGGTCAAAAAGACGTTTTTGACGAGCGCTATACTGTTGGACTGATTCCTCTTTTTCCGGCTTGATTTCACGGAACTTAGCGCGATATCCTTCTTCCGTTAATTGGTACCGACGCAAAATCGCAGCTTTCAGCATCTGATAATTCTCGGCGGCTTCGATAGGCATACTGCTGTAGACCTCGAGTGCTTTGCCTGTAAGTATCGCACTCAAGCTGATCGTCCACGTGTTTTCTGCCCACTGTTGGCTACGTGCGAATCGCTCGAATCGCTCGAGGAACGCATCAACATCGTCGACTTTCTCGTCGAACTTCGGGAGCTTTGGTCGTGTACCTGCGAAGTGTTCGCGTTCACGCTCAGCTGGACGTTCGGCCTGCGCCCTTATCTGCAGCAAGCGTGCTTCCTCACGAAGGCGTTCAAGTTCAAATTGTCGCTGTTGCTCCGTTTGCCGATCTTCCCTTTCTTGAGCCCGCTGCTCCCGTTCGAGTGCGACTCGTTCCTTCTCCAACGTCTTCTGTTCCTCTTGCTGGACGAAGCGGCGCAGTTCCTCGTCGCGATATCCGAGTGCTTGGCCCAGCTCTATCCACTGCCGTAAACCTTGTTGCTCCATCTTGTTTACCTCTTGACGATTTTCTTTTTATCCCGGACGAGCCCCCAAATGTCACGATATTAGCGGGTCCTCGTGTAAGGTGTCGTGTGACTTTCGACGGAGCTAGATTATAACGTTTTATAATTTCTGAAATTTCGCTTATAATTATATCCAGTGAAACTGCAGTAGAAATGAACTAGTCTCTCAATTGTATATTTCTTTTTATTTCTCGTATTCTACTTTATCCACAATGACAACTGTCTGTGCACCAGCACCACAAATAACAACTTCCTGTGCACCACTGGGACTCACACCTGACGTGTGGCCTCTATGTTTTCCAAAAACCAACTGCTGCTGGTGCAGCAAGCGTGTTCCTTAAATACTCGCTGGCAGAACAGCCGCTGCTAATTAAATATGTAACCAATCAAAGAGCTTCCCGCCTAAACTTAGAACCAATAAGAAAATAGCTGCCCAAAAACATATGTTCCAAGTGACATACGGGCCAAAAAGTGATGTTTTTGGGAAAATCGCGAACTCTACTACAAAAAGGCTTTGTCGGTAATGATCTATGATATTTTTAAATAGTTGAAAATTACACGCAAAGTTTGTGCTAGGTAGCACAAAAATTTCACTTGTCTCAAAAACCGACAACATAAAAATTTTTAAACACAAAAATACTGCCAGGTGCACAATCTTGGCGCGATCTACACAATGCTACGTGAAACTTGAAATTTCGATATCGACTGCTGGAGATATCCGGTATACTTGATAATATAAGTAAATTTTTGGATGCCCAAAAATCTAACAAAACGACATCAAACGAACCTGAAACTAGTTCCGTCGTATTCACTGCATCAAGATTCCCCCAAATCCTAAACCATTCGCTGCGGTCCTATCAAGCTCTATACAAAAGCAGCACATCAACAAATGCACCCGTGCACCCATCAGCCACTTCAAGGGAAACACCGCACCGAAGGGTGTGGCTCGGCACTCACATGCGTTCCGCATCACAACAAACCGTGTAGAGCACAAACAGAATCACCAACACGCTCAGAACACTCAAAACGCTGAACACGAAATTCTGACAGCGACAATAACACATGCATGCTCAAAAACTCACTTTTGCGTACTTAAACAGCTAAACATAACCAAAACGACGTATACTGTCGAGATATGCCCTAATCCTTGTTGAAAGTGGTGATAAAACCTTAACACTAAAATCAAACTACATGTACATCCGAGAAATGCCATAACAGGTCCAGAGATATTCTGACAGCATCCAAGCAGAGATACAATGTGTAGATTGTTCTATGATCACTCATTAAAACAAATTACAACATGTTTACAGATTTTAAAATATGGATACCAAGTACACGCACAATAAAAACGAACACTTAACCTCTGATATTGAACCATTAAACCTTTAAACTCACGTAATACACTGTAATGTGCCGTATAGCAGTCGTATTGCTCATACGCTCAACCTCCGAACGGCCCAAAACGTTGGCTATACACTCCCCAAGATACGAAGATGTCATTTTACGACCCGACCATGTTGAAAATGCATGGGAGCGCGTTTGGAAGTGTTTCTCCGTGAGCTGGAGATAGGTGCACACCATTTTGTAAACTTCCTTTGGTATAGCCAGCTCACTCTCACCGTGTGAGAGCAAAATCTTGTGGTTAACAACCTATATTAAAATAATAAATATACATAGAACCATAAACGCACCTTGTTTCTAAAATTCAGACAACCCTGTAGGGTCTTAAAATTGACTCATAAAAAGCACTCGCATTTACAAAACAGTAACCCTTTTTAAGGAGAACATATGCTACAAATCGGAGATGCATAATTTTTCTCTAACATCTAGGACATTGCTAGCAAACTGAGGTATCACTTAATATTAATGCGGAAAAATATTAATAGAGAATTTACATGCTAACATGTAGATACACAGGTCAGGTTTGATTCAGAATACGCAAAAAAGCATACTTCAACCAAGTGCATGCCGTTTTCTTCTTCTCCTTCAAGAGTCATATTTGCCATAACTCCACTCCTATTGCTATTGCTGAGAACTATTTGCAGAATGAAGTAATCTACAATATTTTCGATTTCTTGTTTCAGCACTCGGTCAAACCTATCTTATTTTTAATCTCTCCAAATACGAAGTGGTACAATTTTTAATATGCATTGGTACAATGAAAAATGACTTTTTAAGGTCGCAAATGTAAGAGGAGTTGCAATAAAGTAAAATGAGTAATAAATTCGTAAATATTTGCTTACACTTTGAATCCATTATACAATTGCAGCTTATAACACTGTTCTGTTATAAATATTATGCACTACTCAGTTCCTGACATCCTCTAATAAAAGTATATAAAACGCTATAGTAAAATATCTCGAACCAAACAATGATCCTCCATTATGTTTATTGGTTGCTTACTGGAGAGAAGCTCTTTTGCCCTCACCACAAATGTGGTTTTGTCTAAATCACCAAGGAAATCTTCACCTTTGGCGTTGATCTCTCCTAAATCATAACTGGTATAATTGAACATGCATGTGATGCAAAATGAGTGTATTTTACTGTTTTCAGATCCCTTTCAACTGCTGTGGTGATACTGGGACCCCGCCGCCACGTAATACTGAAATGGGATTATTCCAGACCACCCTCTAACCCCTTAAATGCTTAGTACCCGGATACCAGGAGGAATAGCAATGTTAAAGTCTTATGTATTCCCCGCCTCGTCTTGAACCTAAGATCTTCAAATAGTTGGACACTAACCACAAGGCCACCGACTTCGGTGTGCGACACATATATAGTATTTATTTTATTCTAAATCATTTTTAACACCGTCAAAACAAATTTTGAGTGTTTACAGCTGCAGTTACCGCATTGTTGTTCTTCCTTGCATAACATGTCGGTGATATACCCGTTTATTTCAAATTATAAGAAAAAGGCAGCCAGGGAAACCAACACATTGAACATTTTGTTGAATAGCCCAGTATCAAACGGTTGGTAGTAAATATTCTTCTGACCTCTACGCTCTCGCCTTTTTTTCAGGGCGTCCACTTTTATTCTTTGCTTTGAGGAAGAACTCCAGTCTCTGCATTGTTCGTCAAAGCTATTGCTGTTGAAGTTGAGGTTCACTTTTTGCTTATAAAACTTCAGAACTTTGCTTTATGCCCAGTAAATAATTTCGAGTAATGCCAGCGCTTTTTCCGTCAGCTTTTGTGTTTTTCAATGGTGTTCAAGGTTTCCGGGTTTTCCGGTTCTCTAACTTGCAGTTTCGTTGTTTTCAGCACCGTTAAAGTTTGAGTCATGGCAGTGTGCGCTTGAATTTCTTTTTTGACCCGCCACTAAAACCTGTCATCCTCGAGCAAAAGGCAAAGTAATTCACCTCTGGAACAAACGTTTTCATTTCATTGTGGTTGCTAGGAGTTTTATAGCCTTTGGTGCTGCAGTTGTTAGTAGTTTCTTCAACAGCATAGCCTTTTCTCCTGTGTCTCTCTTGTTTCAAGACCACTTTTACCTCACTTTTTGGTAGCCTATGAAAATTAAGCAAATGCTTGTCAAGCGTCGAGAACTTGTGACTGGTATTCTCGCATCGCGGGCACTGTTTAAGTGGTCTTTTATCTTTAATTGGTTGTACTTCATTTAGCCCCTTGCAAACTTTCATGTGTCGTTTCAATTGGCACGCCGTTCACCGCAGTTGGCAGATACCTTGTAGTATTTTACTTTAAAAAACAAAGGAAGTAAATTTCAGAACCACAATTTCATTTTTTTTTCATTTATTTATTTTCTGTTGTAATGCGTGTACATTTGTTACTTTTAACTGAAATAATCGGCTGTAAAGACATTAACAATAATAACAAGTTATCAGTGAAACCGATTAATGTCCCACAAACTAGATCGTTAAGGGGGAAATTTTGGAATTAAAAAAATGAAAATCAAAAGCCAGTGTTGAGCAGATGGTGTCGACGCAAGGTGGTGCAAGGTAACAGAAGTGCAGAAAAATTGCTAGTTTTTTTTTTTGGTCGAATTGAAAGAGATAATACAAGGAGATCAGTGAAACTAAGAAACCGGCGCACAATCGAGACGAGAATTATTCGAAGGATATCAAATGTTGTTTGCTTAGCGTTTGATGAGATATTGGTGGTATGGCTACTACATTGCGTAAAATGCCTGAGTTCGACCGGGAATTATAGACAGACGGACGACCGGACCGACATACAAAATAGTCCACACACATGTACAATATATGGAGAGTATTTCTGTACAGGTTTTGTAATCCTGCGACATGTTCTGTAACGGGTCCGTCCTTTTATTCTTAAAGGAGCCCCTTGACCAAAAGGGAGTCCGGAGTCGATATTTCGGGGCCGGCAGACGTGGAAGAAAATTTTTAGAAACACTTGATGGATGGTGCCAAAGAAAAACCGAATAATACATCGCCAACACCTGAAAGACCAAGGATTGAGGTAGGGTTTCCCCCTGCTTATTTCCACAATACCTGATTATCACATCTATAGAGGGCACTTTCAAGCTATCCCCCTTCGCTATCCAGAAGGGGGTTGCATCGATAGTAGGAAACCATGTAACATAAGAAGGCTCCGTTCGGGGCATTCTAGTACAAATAGCCAGCCTACAGCAGCCTCTTAACATTCGTCGAGTTAAACTCGCTAGGCAGTACAAAACAAAGCTTTATGCAAAAAAGAAGAATCCCACCTACAACTCGGTCTTTGGATCAGATTTTTCTCGCTTCCATGAAAGAGACCCTACCGTAATATCTCCATTTGGAGCGAGGATTCAGCCTCACCTCGATATTGCTGACATTACCATAGAGTCAATTGCAAAATACAGAGTACCAAAAGTACCACAATGGAAATTCACCAACCCTGTGCTACTAAAGAACCTTTCGATCTATGCAAAGGAAACAGCTAGCCCCTTTCTATTTCGATCACACTTTGCAGAGCTCAAGGAAGAATTTAAAGACTATCATTTCGTCTACACGGACGGCTCAAAGCTCGACAACAAATCGGCTGCTTCCGTGTAACTGAAAATAACACCTTGAAAACACGACTTCCAGATGGATCCTCTATTTTTGTCAGCCGAAATTAAAGCTCTACATCTCGCTATCCAGACAGTGAAGATCAGCCGATACAAAAAGTTTATGTTATGCGTGGACTCATGTCCGTCCTGTTATCAATTGAAAACCTACAAATATCAAACCCACTTACCCTTGACCTTCTGCAAAGGTATGACGAGGCCACCAAAGTTGGCAAAGACATAGTGTTCTACTGGGTTCCAAGTCACGTGGGTATCCGAGGAAACGAGATAGCCGACAAAGCTGCAAAAGAGGCTGTAAACGATAATTGTACCGATATGCTCATACCAGCCTCCGATTTTAAATATCACATCCCAAGATACACAAAAAGATTGTGGCTAGAAATGTGGAACAAACAAAGAAACAACAAGCTGTATCAAACAAACCCGTTAGTCGGACAAAAGCCCCCGTCACTTAACAGTGTGCGAGATGAAATGGTTTACCATAGAGCTAGAATAGGACATACATATAGCACCCACAAGCATCTTTTAAGAGGCAAGCCGGCACCCGACTGTATCGAGTGTCAGGAACCTTACACAGTGAAACATTTTAATAGCCTGTACCGATTTCCAAGACGCCCGCTCACGTCATTTCAGAGCTGACTCCTTGAGGCAACTCTTTGATGGAGTAGAACCTAACAAATTTATACTATTTTTAAAAGAAATCAATCTGTATCAGTATTTCTAGTCGCTTTTTACTTTATGATTTTAGAATATACACGGTTTTAACTTACCTTGATTTTAACTTGTAGTATTGTCTTCTAGTCACTGATTACTAACATGTTCTGACACAATGTAACCCGCTAAGGGGTCGGTCGTGTCGTTAAACAAATCATATAACTAACTCTTTGACTAGTGCCCTGTGCAAAACATTCGAGCGAAAGACAGCTGAAAGATTAAAATGGTACCTGGAAAGAAACAACTTGCTTGCCGACATACAGAGTGGCTTTAGGAACATGTTGTTACCATTTTCTTTGACTTAGAAAAGGCTTAATACACAGCATGGAAAGACGGAGTACTAAGGAATCTTTTTGATTTCGGCCTCCGAGGCCGCCTACCCCAGTTTATAAAAGGATTCCTGGATGACCGTCGATGCAGGGTTCGTCTTGGTACAATATTCTCAGAATAGTTTGAACAAGAGGATGGCTTCCCCCAAGGATGCACCCTTTCAATTTTACTATTCCTGATAAAAATCAACAATATAAAAGACACACTCAGACAGGGGATAGACTGCTCACTCTTCGTAGATGATTTAGTCGTATCTGATTTCCTTATACCGTCAACAGATTTTAAATGCCATATTTCTAGATATGTCAAAAATCTATGGCAGCAACATTGGGATGAACAAACCAACAATAAGCTTTACCAAATTAATCCTGTGGTAGGGCGCAAATTGCCCTCCCTAAACGGTCTTTACAACGATATGGTAATACACAAATTAAGAGTAGGACCTTCTTACACTACTCACAAATACCTCTTAAGAGGTGAACCACAACCCGAATGTATAAGTTGTCAGGAACGGTATACAGTAAAACACATCTTGATAAAAATTTTATAGACTTCAATCATATTCGTCCCCGTTATTATAGAGTTGACTGTATGAGAGTGCTCTTTGAAAAAGTAAATTCTAACAAGGTCTTAAAATTTTTAAAAGAGATTAACATATATTCGTATGTGTAGATTACCATTAATTCTAACCTTTTAGTGTTTTCAAGATTTTATCTTATACTGACTTTTATACGGACCAGGCTGCAGCAGGTATTGTCAGAGAATAATACATTGAAACCAGGCTTCCTGTTAGGGCTTCTATTTTCTCTGCAGAAGTTAGAGCCCTGCAGCTATACAAATTGTCAAGAGTAGCCGTTGCACAAAAATCATATTATGTGTGAGCTCCATGTCAGTGTTAGAATCACCACAAAACCTACCCACTAATTTCGGACTTGATAGAAAAACACGACGAAGTAGTAAAAGCTGGCAAAGAGATAATATTTTGCTGGGTATCGAGCCACTTGGAATCCCAGGCAACTAGGCAGCGGACAAAGGCGCCAAGGAAGTATTAAAGTAAGATTGCTCAGATTTCCTTATACCTTCATAAGATTTTAAGTGCCATATTTCTAGATATGTCAAAAATCTATGGCAACAAGATTGGGATGAACAAACCAACAATAAACTATATTAAAGTAATCCTGTGGTAGGGCGCAAATTGCCCTTCCTAAATGGTCTCCGCGACGATAAGGTAATACACAGATAAAGAATAGGGCATTCTTACACTACTCACAAACACCTCATAAGAGGTGAGCCACAGCCCGAATGTTTAAGTAGTCAGGAACGGCATACAGTAAAACACACCTTTATAGACTGTATAGACTTCAATCACATTCGTCCCCATTATTATAGAGTGGACTCTATGAGAGAGCTGTTTATAAAAATAATTCTAACAAGGCCTCAGAATTTTAAAAAGATATTAACCTGTATTCGATTTTATCTTATACTGACTTTAAATCATTAAAGTATAAATGCGACAAAGTTACCAGGAATGACACAGTATGACCTGCAATAGGTTGGCGGTGTCGTTAAACCAATCAAATAACTAACCAACTAAGTAACAGTCTTAGCATTCCAGAACCGACACAATATGACAATAACGGGTTACTGGTGTCGTTGAACCAACCATTCAATCAACCAATATTATTGTTTTCTAGTGACTGATTATTGACATTAATGATACAATGTAATCCGCTCAGGGTCGGTCGCGTCGTTTAACAAGCCATACAACCAGCCCACAAGTGAAGTTACGTACCGGAATTTCTATCATTCTAACTCTTCTTTTTTGCTGTATTTCATTCTTATTTCTTTTCTCCCCACTTGTTCCTTTAACAAGTGCGTCCCAATATACCCATCAAAGCTGGTGAACGGGACGTTAAACACCAAATAAACAAACAAACAAACCTTCCCCCCTCCACCACCCAACACGCTTTAAAAATTGGATGAAGGTGATACGCAACCTGACTTCTGGCAAAAGAGATACATATGAGGGTAAAGGTGTTATTACTAATAAAATAGATATGTTCGGATAGACCGTTGTTGGTGACCACTGGCGCTCGAATTTTGTTTATTTTGTAAATTTTGCTGAATGAATTATATTTATATTTCCAGAAATTGATCTTTTATTTCAGTTGAAAAAATGGAAGATGTTATTGAGGAATTATGAGTTTAGTCGGGGAGACATTTGTTTTTGTTTCCAAAAACAAGAAATTAATGTGTCGGTTGAAAGTGTGTGATGCGATTCCGTACTTTTATGTTATGTGTGCAGTGGCCGCTCGGGTTAATTTCATTTTAGTTGATGAACATAGCAGTTGACCAGTAAATAAGATCGAGAGTTGAATGGAGTGGAGAGGGAGTCACTGGTACTGTGGAATCATTTTCAAAATCAGGAAAAAATTTTTTCAGAAAATAATAATTTTGAATAGAATATCATGAATATCATGAGTCCCACAAACCCTTTGCTGTGAATGCTTAAAATGTCTGGCTGTTGTTAAATTTAATCTTAATTATAGTAATATTTTATAACCATAACTCGAGATAATAAAATCATATTTCAAAGGAAATGTGGAAATTTCTATCATGAGAACACTGGTCTGGCAGAAATAATTCAATCTTACGTCGTAAACATCAGTCTTACTGCCGTAAACGGCGTTGTAACGCGTTGAAGCATGTCAGGCTGGCTCCATGTCACGAGGACACTGGTCTGGTAGAAATGATTCTATCTCACATCATAAACATCAGTCTTACGTTGTAGCGCGTCCAAGAATGTCAGGTTGGTTCTATGGCGGTACTACAGGCATTTGAGAATGCTCAAATATAGATCGCTGTAGTCCTAGAACTCCTAGAAAAACACGACGACGCCATCAAGACCGGTAAGAAAGTAATTTCTTTGTTGGATTGCAAGTCATGTATGAATTCGCGGCAACGAGATAGATGAAAGAGCGGCCAAGGAGTCTCTAAACGAAGACTGTTCCGATTTCCTTATCCCATACTCAGACTTCAAAACCATATCTCGAAGATATGCAAAGGATCTTGGGCAACGAAATTGGGCCAGATTAAGGAATAACTGTTTGAAATTAATCCTATTGTTGGGCATAGGCTGCCTTCCTTAAGTAATGTTCATGATGATATGGTTATACGTAGAGCAAGAATATACATTCATATGTGAGTCATTAACATCTTTTAAGAGGTAAGTCGGGTGTCAGTAACCTTACACAGTGAAACATGTTTTAATAGACTGTACCGATTTCCAAGACGCCGGCTCACATCATTTCAGAATTGGCTCTTTGAGGCTGCTCTTTGATGAAGAAGAACCTAGTTAAATTACACAATTTTTAAAAGAAATCAACCTGTATCAGTATTTCTAGTCGCTGTTTATTTTATGATTTTAGAATATACACTCTTTTAACTTAACTGGATTTTATCTTGTAATATTGTCTTCTAGTCACTGAATATTGACATGTTTTGACACAATGCAACCCGCTAAGGGTCGGTCGTGTTGTTAAACAAATCATATAACTAACTAACTGGCTCTATATCACGAGGACACAGGGCTGGTAGAGATGACTGTAGTCTTTTGTGATTTATTCCCGATATAAAAACTGATTGTGCATTGGCCTTACATTGTGCATAGTATGAGGAGATACGTTTTATGACAATTAAACAAAAGCAAAAACTATTTCACTGAGAAAGCAGCAAAGAATATGATAGAAAGGCTGCAGAAGTAAATGTGGACTTCATTTGAATTCACGGGTCCGTCCCTTTATTCTAAAAGGAGCCTCTTGACCCAAAGGGAGGTCGGAGTCGATATTCCGACCCCCTCGGGGTACCAGTCTTACTGGGTTTATCTCAGTTCTACTGGTATCTCGTCCGCCTCCCAATCATCCCCCTCCCACCACTTCATCATCTCACCAACATTTCCCATATCACTACTTCGTTATTAAACACTGTACCAGTTTCATAGCTGCTATAAAACCTTCCCAAAAATACACATACTAAAATAAAATTAACAATAATGCCTTTCCACCTAATGATATCCTTTTTTTGATAAATATGATGTCGTTAATTGAAATAAAGAAAATCTTTCCTTACTTTTTTGTTTAACCTTTAACCCACTTTTGGATTATCATCTGGGGTCTACTTAATTGTAGTACTCCAGACACGGTATTAACTCTGTTGCACCGTCGATGAAGACCATACTAGGAACCAACAAAGACCTGGCTACACCGTTCCCACGTAAACCGCATAAAAGCGTGGCAACCTGTTGTGCGTACACCAAGATGTCTTCCAGTAGCTGGTCACAGTACCAGTCATAAGAACGCACTTTGTATTGGGTTGCATCCCTTAGAAGGAGAGCGGTTACCTGGGTATTGAGGCTTCTTGTCTCTTAGGCAGGCTTTTCAAATACGTATTCTGCTAAGGGACTTGTTTGCCAATACATGCCTTTGGTCCTTCTCTTCGGCCCAAGAAGGGCGGTCGTGAACTGGCCCGTCACAATCAATAACGGGTGGTCGTCTAGGTTTACCACACTGCGGCTGTAGGGTCAATCGAGGCATGACTGGCTGTGGACGTCGTCGTCATGTAGTAGAGTATTCTAGGTGTCCTAGCCCCGAGCTGGTTAATCCCACTGCCAAAAGGTTGGTCAGAGTAGGGCCAGGGGCCGGCAGACCTGGAAGAAATCTATTTAATTTTTATGGAAATAAATCAAGATGAATCAAATAAACTAACTGCAACGAGGACACCCGCAAAGCGGGCACATATAGGAATAGAGTCACCGCCGACACCCTTCCCGGAATACGTTATCATAACGCCAAGAGACGGACGCCTTAAGCTCTCTCCATTCGCAGTCGAAAAGGGGCTTAACGGTATTGTCGGTACGCAGTTCACGGTAAAGCGACTTCGATCGGGCGACCTATTAGTACATATATACGAACGACGACACAGCAAAGCCCTGCTTGAACTCACGACGTTCGTGAATGTCCCTGTACAGTGCAAACCGAACCGCACATTAAACACGTCGAGAGCAGTAGTCACCCACCCGGACCTCAAATTTTGTTCTATAGAAGAACTCGTCCGAGAACTGAAATCACAGGGTGTTATAGAAGCCCGATTTCTCGGCCAAAAGGGCACTGTTGTCCTTACCCTCACGACCACCCTTCTTAGCCGAAGAGAAGGAACACTTGACTTTGGTCCTTCTCTTCGGCTAAGAAGGGTGGTCGTGAGGCCCGTCATGACCATTAACGGCTGGTCGTTAGGGTAAGCCATACCGCGGCCATTCGGGTCAATCGCGGCATTCATAACTGGCTAAGCCGTCATGTCTGCCAACAGTATTCCAGGTGCCCTAGCCCTAGGCGGGCAACCCCCGCTGCCGACATGGGTGGTCAGAGTAAGGCCGGGGCCGGCAGACCTGGAAGAACATTTATCTAAAATATATGGACAAAAACAAAAATAACAACAAAATAGAATCCGACAAGACAAGAACACCGACAAAACGGCGACACATCGAAATTGAATCGCCCCCCGCGCCTTTCCCCGAGTATATCATCGTTTCACCTCGGGACGGACACCTTAAGCTCTCTCCTTTCGCAATTGAAAAGGGACTTAATGGGATAGTCGGAACGCGGTACACAGTCAAACGACTAAGATCAGGTTCTCTACTGGTTCATGTTACTGATCGTAGACACAGCGCTGCACTACTACAGTTAGAAAACTTCGTCGGCGTGCCCGTGAGAGCAACTGCCCATAGAACACTCAACACATCTAAAGGAGTTGTCTCCCACCCAGAGCTGAAATTCTGCTCTGTGGAGGAAATCATGGAAGAAATGAAAACCGAAGCAGTGACAGATGCGCGCTTTCTCGGTCAGAGAGGTACCTTGGTTCTTACTTTCAACAAACCTACACTTCCAGCCAAAATTAAAATGGGTTACCTCAGTCTTTCGGTTAAAACCTATATTCCAAACCCAATGCGGTGTTTTAATTGTCAGAAATACGGGCACACCAAAACAACCTGCAAAGCAAAACTGCCATCTTGCGCAAAATGTGGGGAGGAAGGCCACACCTTCGAATCCTGCACCGCAAGAACACCAACTTGCGCCAACTGCTCAGGAAACCACCCGGCTTCTTCAAAAGATTGCCCACGGTGGTCCCTTGAGAAAAAAGTGCAGGATATCAAGTTCAACCAGTCGGTCACCTACCCAGAAGCAAGGAAACTGGCCATGCTGTCTACAAATCCAGCTAAATCATATGCTGCGGCGACAAAGCCAGAAAACCGATCTGCTTCATGCCAGACCGATTGGGCCTGGGTAAATGAACAAAAGACAAAAGAAAAAAATAAAACAGTTCAAGTAACCACACCAAGATCAACATCACGAAAGCAACCAACAATAAACTCCTCCCCACCTAAAACTCCAAAACCAAGTACCTCGAAAATACCAGAACCAAACTCAGTTAGAGCCCGGTCTAAAACACCGAGCCCAAGAGATGCTGACAAAGATTTGCGGGCAAGACTGAAAAACAAAGCCCAAGTCGTTACGCAGAGACAGCAACCGAACCAAAGAAACAGGGAATCTGAAAACAGATTTGCTGCCCTAATGGAGGTTGATGAAGCTGGCGCCTCGCTTCATCCCTCTCCAAAAATATTTTCAGCAGAGGATCGTAAGATCTCCCTTCAGACTCTCCCTGTCCATCCCAAGCCACCACGAGTGGCAATCAGCAGACCTAGAGTCAACAGTACCTAATGACAATAGTTCACTGGAACATTAGAGGTTTTTGGACCAACCAGATAGATCTATTAACTTTGAGCCAGCAGTACAATCCGTCCATCTTTTGCCTCCAAGAAACATACGGTACTGATATTTACCCACCAAACTTAACCGGTTACACTTCCTATAACAAAAATACCAATAACAACCGTGCCTCTGGCGGAATCACTACCTTAATCCGAAACAACGTCATTCAAAGTGAACTCAAATTAATTACAAACCTGCAAGCAACAGCAGTTCGTGTTACGATGAAGAAAACTTTTTCCATTTGCAACATATACCTACCACCACCCTCCAAACCCCAACTAGAAGAACTTTACGACTTGATTAACCAAATACCAAAACCTATTCTATTTTTAGGCGACTTCAATGCACATAGCTACCTATGGGGTAATACAAGCACCGACTACAAAGGTAAACTAATTGAAAACCTACTAAATTTCCACAATCTCTCACTTTACAACGATAAATCTCCTACATACCTACACCCTGGCACTGGTTCAAAAACCTCAATCGACCTTACAATGGCATCTAGTAATTTGTTTTTAGATTTTAAATGGGAAGTCTTGGACGACACTTATGGCAGCGACCACTTCCCTGTTTTATTAAAACCACTAGATCAACAGAAACAGAAAGGAATACCAAGGTGGAAATTCCACAAAGCAAAGTGGCCAATGTTCCAGGAACTATGCCTAAAGGCTATAAAAACCAACTACTTTACACATGATGACGACCCGATTTTACTTTTCACGGCTCTAATCCAGGCAATCATGGAAAAAACTATACCTAAAACCTCCGGAAACCCTAAAAAGCCACAAAAACCCTGGTTTAACGACGACTGCAAAAAAGCAATAGCTATGCGGAAAGCAGCTCTTCGCCAATTTTATATCAGCCCGGACAACACCACCAAACTTGAATACAAACGGCTGCGTGCCGCAGCACGCAGAACCATCAAAGCAAACAAAAAGCAAACCTGGGAGGAATATATCTCCAAATTAAACAAAAACAATTCAACCAAAAAAGTATGGGAGATAATTCGAAAAATATCTGGTAAAAACATCTCACAACCCATAAACCATCTCACTACAAACAACCAAACTGTCACAAAACCTGATGAAATAGCAAATACCTTTGGTAGAACCTTTCAGTTCAACTCCTCATCTGACAACTACTCCCAAGTTTTTCGTCAAGTAAAAGAAGCAAAAGAACAAACACCAATGGACTTCACCTCAAATAACTCGGAACAATACAATTGCACATTTACCCTGTCGGAGTTGAAAGACGCCATCCAAAACTCACATGACTCAGCTGCCGGACCAGATGACCTGCACTACCAGGTTCTAAAACACCTACCTGAGGAAACCCTTGAAGTCCTCCTAGAATTACTCAACCAAGTTTGGACTACAGGAAACATTCCTGAAATATGGAAAGAAGCCACCATCATACCAATTCCAAAACCCAATAAGGATTCTACTAATCCCCAAAATTACCGCCCAATATCTTTGACAAGCTCTTTGTGCAAAACACTAGAGCGAATGATAGCTGCAAGACTAATTTGGTATTTAGAAAAGAATCATCTGCTTACCGACATCCAAAGTGGCTTCAGAAAAGAAAGAAGTACCATAGATCACCTGGTTAGACTCGAATCATTTATAAGAGAAGGTTTTATCAATAACGAACATGTCGTCACTGTTTTCTTCGATTTAGAAAAAGCCAGTGCCAAGTACAGTAAAAATAGGCTACCTAAACCTGCGGACCACCACCTGTATACCCAACCCCATGCGGTGTTTCCACTGCCAGAGATTCGGCCACACCAAAACTAAGTGTAGAGCCAATCAACCAAGGTGCGCCAAGTGTGGAGAGGAAGGACACGTTCACGACATCTGTACCGCTGCCACCACAAAATGCACAAATTGCGAAGGAAACCACGCGGCGTCCTCTAGAGACTGCCCGCGTTGGAAGTTAGAGAAAAAGATACAAGAAATTAAACACCAACAGTCGGTCACATACCAGCAGGCCCGAACACTGGCAACGCAACCCTCAGCAGGAACTAAAAGCTACGCGAACGCAGTCAAACCGATATCATGGGACACGGCTTCCCAAACGGAGGTGACATGGTTGACAGCCCAGAACACTCGCAACACACCACCACAAAGCATCAAGGTAACAAAATTGATCGAGCCCCGTACTCCAGCTACAGGCTCTCATGCACAAGGTGGTGCAAGACCAAAAGTAGCTACTCCCAATCAGCAGTGTGCAAAAAGTTCAAGAGTCCTAAGCTGACCACCATCGAAGAGGAACAGTGCAGCGGCGGCCGCAGGCCCCACCCCCTCACCACCAACACAACAACAAACAACAAGTCCTCCATCTAACCTACCCAAGGAAGTAAAGGCCAACCTTAAAGAGAGAGCCAAACAAGCCAAGGAAAGATTGCGCTCCTCTTTAACCAGCGAGTTAGAGAATAGGTTCTCTCCACTAATGGAAGAAGACGATAGTATACACCGTCAGAACCCCTCTCCCCCCCCCCCAAAAAAAAAAAAAAAAAGAAGCAAATTTCAAGACCTAGTGTCGGAATACAAAGGCCCCTAGGCATAACTAAATATGACCATATGGCAATAATTCAATGGAATATACGAGGTTTTTGGACCAACCATCACGAAATTTTAACAATCATATCCCAAAGTGACACAGCAATAATTTGCCTACAAGAAACCTTCTCTAAAACCAATAACCAACCAACACTGAAGGGATATATCCCCCACAACAAAGACCACGTTAGCAACAAAGCCTCCGGAGGAATTGCAACGTTTGTTCGAAACGATATACCCCAAAGTGAAATAAATCTAAATACCACCCTACAGGCTCAGGCTGTCAGGGCTACCTTGAACAAAACAATCACTGTGTGCAACATCTACGTGCCACCACCTTCAAAACCACAACCACACGAATTTTCAGATCTCATAAACCAACTGCCAAAACCCATACTATTGGTCGGTGATTTCAACGCCCATAGTACAACGTGGGGCAACCATACAACAGACCAAAAAGGAAAGATCATAGAAAACCTACTACACCATCACAACCTGTCTTTACTCAATGACAAAACACCGACATATTTTCACATGGGCACTGGTTCAAAAACTCTATCGACCTTTGTATAGGCTCTGCTAACTTGTACCTGGATTTTAGCTGGAAAGTTATAGACGATCTACATGGAAGCGATCATTTTCAAATTTTAATTGAACAAACCATTCCACAACCACAAAAAAGAGTAGACAAGTGGAATTTTAACAAAGCAGATTGGCTACAATTCCAAGAATTATGCCATCAGTCAATTACACCAGAACACCTTGAAAGTGATAATGACCCTATTCTATTATTCACCGCTTTGATACAATCAATAATGGAAAAGACTATCCCGAAAATATCCTGATCTCGCAAAAGACTACACAAAATCTGGTTCAACGATGAATGCAAACGATCAATAGCTGCTCGACAACAAGTGTTAAAACAGTTCATCAATCATCCGGACACCATTAGAAGAATGGAATATAAAAGACTCAATTTATCGCGCGCAAGACTGTAAAACAAAGTAAGAAACGCTCATGGGAGGAGTTTGTTTCCAAGCTAAACGGGAAAACTTCATTAAAGAAAACGTGGGATATGGTTAGGAGAATATCCGGCAAAGGCTCTCTAGGCCCTGTGAGCCATTTACAAACTAACAATGCCACCGTAGAGGGAAGAAGGGAAATATCTGACGCCCTGGGAGAAACATTTGAACATAATTCATCCTGTAAACACTATAGCGAAGACTTTAGACATTATAAGGCACTTAAAGAACGAAACAACATAAATTTTTACTCGGACAACAGTGAAAGCTACAACTGCGATTTCTCACTCAGTGAACTCCGACAGGCTTTAAACAAAAACATTTCCGCTGCTGGCTGAGATGACATACACTACCAAACCCTTAAACACTTGCCAAATGAAACCTTGAAAATACTATTGGACCTCCTTAACCAAGACTGGAAATCTGGCAACTTTCCAGAAATATGGAGAGAAGCTATTATCATACCAGTACCAAAACCAAACAAAGACCCCACAAGCCCACAAAATTACAGACCAATCTCCTTAACAAGTTCACTATGTAAAACATTTGAACGCATGATAGCTGACAGACTCACCTGGTATCTAGAAAGCAATAATTTGTTTGCCGATATACAGAGCGGTTTTAGAAAACAAAGAAATACCCTGGATCACCTTGTAAGACTAGAAACGTTTATAAGAGAAGCCTTTATCAATAACAAACATGTCGTTTCGGTTTTCTTTGACTTGGAAAAGGCATATGACACAGCATGGAAACACGGAGTACTACAAGACCTCTTTGATTTGGGGCTGCGAGGCTGCCTACCTGAGGCCGTTTAGTAAAGCCTTTCTAGAAGACCGACGTTTTCGGGTCCGCCTTGGGGCTGTGTTCTCAGACTTCTTCGAACAAGAGGAAGGTTTCCCCCAGGGATCCATCCTTTCCGTTCTTCTGTTCCTGATAAAAATAAATAGCATCCGACATAACATAAAACAGGGGATAGACAGCTCACTCTTTGTAGACGATTTGGCAATATCTTGCAGAGACAAGAATATGAATCTAATACAGCGACGCTTACAGCAGAAAATACACTCACTGCAAACATTGGCTAACCAAAACGGTTTTAAATTTTCACAAACTAAAACAGTCTGCATGCATTTCTGCGATAAACGCAAACAGCACGACGATCCCGTTCTATACATTTATGGCATTCAAATACCTCTTGTTAAAGAAAACAAATTTCTGGGTTAACTGTTCGACTCCAAGCTAAGCTTTATCCCACACATCAAAGAACTCAAACGAAAATGTCAAAAAGCACTCAATCTCCTAAGAGTAATATCGGCCCATGACTGGGGCGCTGATCGGGATACAAAACTTGTGCTTTACCGAGCATTGATACGGTCTAGATTAGACTATGGCATCATTGTCTATGGATCAGCAAGACCTTCATACCTAAAAATGCTAGACCCGATACAAAATCAAGGTTTAGGACTGTGCCTAAATGCTTTTAGAACATCACCGACAGAAAGTCTCAATGTGGAGGCAAATGAGCAACCTTTTAACATTCGTCGAGTTAAACTCGCTATGCAGTACACAACAAAGCTTTATGCAAATAAAAAGAATCCCACCTACAACTCAGTCTTTGGATCAGATTTTTCTCGCTTCCATGAAAGAGGCCCTACCGTTATACCTCCATTTGGAGCAAGGGTTCAGCCTCACCTTGATAATGCTGACATCACCATAGAGGCAATTGCAAAATACAGAGTACCAAAAATACCACAGTGGAAACTCACCAAACCTGTGGTACTAAAGAACCTTTCGGTCCATGCGAAGGAAACAACTAACCCCTTTCTATTTCAATCAAACTTTGCAGAGCTCAAGGAAGAATTTAAAGACTACCATATCGTCTACACGGACGGCTCAAAGCTCGACGACAAATCGGCTGCTTCCGTTGCAACTGAAAATAACACCTTGAAAACAAGACTTCCAAATGGTTCCTCTATTTTCTCAACCGAAATTAAAGCTCTACATCTCGCTATCCAGATAGTGAAGATCAGCCGATACAAAAAGTTTATGTTATGCGTGGACTCTATGTCCGTCCTACAATCAATTGAAAACCTACAAATATCAAACCCACTTATCCTTGACCTTCTGGAAAGGTATGACGAGGCCACCAAAGCTGGCAAAGACATAGTGTTCTGCTGGATTCCAAGTCACGTGGGTATCCGAGGAAACGAGATAGCCGACAAAGCCGCAAAAGAGGCTCTAAATGATAATTGTATCGATATGCTCATACCAGCCTCCGATTTTAAATATCACATTACAAGATACACAAAAAGACTGTGGCAAGAAAGATGGAACAAACAAAGAAACAACAAGCTGTATCAAACAAACCCGTTAGTCTGACAAAAGCCCCCGCCACTTAACAGTGTGCGAGATGAAATGGTTTACCATAGAGCCAGAATAGGACATACATATATCACCCACAAATATCTTTTAAGAGGCGAGCCGGCACCCGACTGTGTCGGCTGTCAGGAACCTTACACCGTTAAACATATCTTAATAGACTGTACCGATTTCCAAGACGCCCGCTCACGTCATTTCAGAGCTGACTCCTTGAGGCGGCTGTTTGATGAAGTAGAACCTAGCAAATTTATACAATTTTTAAAATTGTATGACGTTAAACTGCCTCACTTGGGTCCGTCCCTTTATTCTTAAAGGAGCCCCTTGACCCAAAGGGAGGCCGGAATCGATATTCCGACCCCCCTCGGGGTACCAGTCTTACTGGGTTTTTCTCAATTCTACTGGTATCTCGCCCCCTCCCCCACCTGGCCTATAATATATACCCTTACAATAACATATACCTATAATAAATACTTAAATAATTACCTTCCCTTTCACCAACAAACTACTTTCTACCGTCTTTATATTCAAACTACCTCCCAGACACAATATAACCCTGAAGGGTTTCTAGGTGTCGAACAATCTAATACAATCTAAAACTTCAATACCTCTCTCAGTTTCATCTATAGCTTTGCGCAATAACTATGATATACCTGGGGTCTCCTTCACTGTATGCACTCCAGTCTTACATTGTTGGTCTCTGCCCATCCACAGTACCGCTGTTCAACGTTCCCGCGCACATCGCATAAAAGCGCGGCAGTCTGTTGTGCGTTATTCAATATTGTTTCAGCTGCTTGGGTCTCCTTCATTGTGAGTACCCGAGTCATATATACGCACTTTGCCGTGGACTGCATCCCTTAATGCCGGAGCAAGTAACCTGGTCAATGAGACATCTTGTGACTTAGGCAGGCCTTCACAATACAAACATCTGCTAAGTAACCTGCTTGTCAACACTTGACTTTGTTCCTTCTCTTCGGCTAAGAAGGGTGGTCGTGAGGCCCGTCATGACCATTAACGGCTGGTCGTTAGGGTAAGCCATACCGCGGCCATTCGGGTCAATCGCGGCATTCATAACTGGCTAAGCCGTCATGTCTGCCAACAGTATTCCAGGTGCCCTAGCCCTAGGCGGGCAACCCCCGCTGCCGACATGGGTGGTCAGAGTAAGGCCGGGGCCGGCAGACCTGGAAGAACAGTTATCTAAAATATATGGACAAAAACAAAAATAACAACAAAATAGAATCCGACAAGACAAGAACACCGACAAAACGGCCACATATCAAAATTGAATCGCCCCCCGCGCCTTTCCCCGAGTATATCATCGTTTCACCTCGGGACGGACACCTTAAGCTCTCTCCTTTCGCAATTGAAAAGGGACCTAATGGGATAGTCGGAACGCGGTACACAGTCAAACGACTAAGATCAGGTTCTCTACTGGTTCATGTTACTGATCGTAGACACAGCGCTGCACTACTACAGTTAGAAAACTTCGTCGGCGTACCCGTGACAGCAACTGCCCATAGAACACTCAACACATCCAAAGGAGTTGTCTCCCACCCAGAGCTGAAATTCTGCTCTGTGGAGGAAATCATGGAAGAAATGAAAACCGAAGCAGTGACAGATGCGCGCTTTCTCGGTCAGAGAGGTACCTTGGTTCTTACTTTCAACAAACCTACACTTCCAGCCAAAATTAAAATGGGTTACCTTAGTCTTTCGGTTAAAACTTATATTCCAAACCCAATGCGGTGTTTTAATTGTCAGAAATACGGGCACACCAAAACAACCTGCAAAGCAAAACTGCCATCTTGCGCAAAATGTGGGGAGGAAGGCCACACCTTCGAATCCTGCACCGCAAGAACACCAACTTGCGCCAACTGCTCAGGAAACCACCCGGCTTCTTCAAAAGATTGCCCACGGTGGTCCCTTGAGAAAAAAGTGCAGGATATCAAATTCAACCAGTCGGTCACCTACCCAGAAGCAAGGAAACTGGCCATGCTGTCTACAAATCCAGCTAAATCATATGCTGCGGCGACAAAGCCAGAAAACCGAACTGCTTCATGCCAGACCGATTGGGCCTGGGTAAATGAACAAAAGACAAAAGAAAAAAATAAAACAGTTCAAGTAACCACACCAAGATCAACATCACGAAAGCAACCAACAATAAACTCCTCCCCACCTAAAACTCCAAAACCAAGTACCTCGAAAATACCAGAACCAAACTCAGTTAGAGCCCGGTCTAAAACACCGAGCCCAAGAGATGCTGACAAAGATTTGCGGGCAAGACTGAAAAACAAAGCCCAAGTCGTTACGCAGAGACAGCAACCGAACCAAAGAAACAGGGAATCTGAAAACAGATTTGCTGCCCTTATGGAGGTTGATGAAGCTGGCGCCTCGCTTCATCCCTCTCCAAAAATATTTTCAGCAGAGGATCGTAAGATCTCCCTTCAGACTCTCCCTGTCCATCCCAAGCCACCACGAGTGGCAATCAGCAGACCTAGAGTCAACAGTACCTAATGACAATAGTTCACTGGAACATTAGAGGTTTTTGGACCAACCAGATAGATCTATTAACTTTGAGCCAGCAGTACAATCCGTCCATCTTTTGCCTCCAAGAAACATACGGTACTGATATTTACCCACCAAATTTAACCGGTTACACTTCCTATAACAAAAATGCCAATAACAACCGTGCCTCTGGCGGAATCACTACCTTAATCCGAAACAACGTCATTCAAAGTGAACTCAAATTAATTACAAACCTGCCAGCAACAGCAGTTCGTGTTACGATGAAGAAAACTTTTTCCATTTGCAACATATACCTACCACCACCCTCCAAACCCCAACCAGAAGAACTTAACGACTTGATTAACCAAATACCAAAACCTATTCTATTTTTAGGCGACTTCAATGCACATAGCGACCTATGGGGCAATACAAGCACCGAACACAAAGGTAAACTAATTGAAAACCTACTAAATTTCCACAATCTCTCACTTTACAACGATAAATCTCCTACATACCTACACCCTGGCACTGGTTCAAAAACCTCAATCGACCTTACAATGGCATCTAGTAATTTGTTTTTAGATTTTAAATGGGAAGTCTTGGACGACACTTATGGCAGCGACCACTTCCCTGTTTTATTAAACCCACTAGATCAACAGAAACAGAAAGGAATACCAAGGTGGAAATTCCACAAAGCTAAGTGGCCAATGTTCCAGGAACTATGCCTAAAGGCTATAAAAACCAACTACTTTACACATGATGACGACCCGATTTCACTTTTTACTGCTCTAATCCAGGCAATCATGGAAAAAACTATACCTAAAACCTCCGTAAACCCTAAAAAGCCACAAAAACCTTGTTTTAACGACGACTGCAAAAAAGCAATAGCTATGCGGAAAGCAGCTCTTCGCCAATTTTATATCAGCCCGGACAACACCACCAAACTTGAATACAAACGGCTGCGTGCCGCAGCACGCAGAACCATCAAAGCAAGCAAAAGGCAAACCTGGGAGGAATATATCTCCAAATTAAACAAAAACAATTCAACCAAAAAAGTATGGGAGATAATTCGAAAAATATCTGGTAAAAACATCTCACAACCCATAAACCATCTCACTACAAACAACCAAACTGTCACAAAACCTGATGAAATAGCAAATACCTTTGGTAGAACCTTTCAGTTCAACTCCTCATCTGACAACTACTCCCAAGTTTTTCGTCAAATAAAAAAAGCAAAAGAACAAACACCAATGGACTTCACCTCAAATAACTCGGAACAATACAATTGCACATTTACCCTGTCGGAGTTGGAAG
Organism: Protula sp. h YS-2021; assembly: GCA_949752745.1. Classification (NCBI taxonomy): domain Eukaryota; kingdom Metazoa; phylum Annelida; class Polychaeta; order Sabellida; family Serpulidae; genus Protula; species Protula sp. h YS-2021. Next base: position 2,358,881 of record OX457033.1, read on the forward strand.
ACGCCATCCAAAACTCACATGACTCAGCTGCCGGACCAGATGACCTGCACTACCAGGTTCTAAAACACCTACCTGAGGAAACCCTTGAAGTCCTCTTAGAATTACTTAACCAAGTTTGGACTACAGGAAACTTTCCTGAAATATGGAAAGAAGCCACCATCATACCAATTCCAAAGCCGAACAAGGACCCTACTAATCCACAAAATTACCGCCCAATATCCCTGACAAGTTCATTGTGCAAAACGCTAGAGCTAATGATAGCCGCAAGACTAATTTGGTATTTAGAGAAAAATCATCTGCTCACTGACATCCAAAGTGGCTTCAGAAAAGAAAGAAGTACCATAGATAACCTGGTTAGACTCGAATCATTTATAAGAGAAGGTTTTATTAATAACGAACATGTCGTCACTGTTTTCTTCGATTTAGAAAAAGCCTACGACACGGCTTGGAAACACGGGGTTTTGCAAGATCTCTACGACCTTGGTATACGAGGTCGCCTTCCTGAATTCATTCAAGCGTTTTTAAATGACAGGCGGTTTAAAGTCCGTCTCGGTTCCATTTTCTCGGATTATTTTGAGCAAGAAGAGGGCTACCCTCAAGGCTGTATTCTATCAATTCTGTTGTTTCTAATCAAAATCAATAGTATCAAAGGCGCAACTAAACAGGGAATAGACAGCTCACTCTTTGTAGACGACTTTGCAATGTCTGCCAGGGGCAAGAATATGAATCTGATCGAGCGTCGCCTCCAGCAAAATATAAACTCGCTTCAAAAATGGGCTGACCAAAATGGTTTCAAGTTTTCGTAAACCAAAACAGTTTGTATGCACTTTTGCAACAAGCGAAAGCCACACGACGATCCCATTTTATACTTATCAAACACTCAGATACCTGTAGTAAAGGAAAACAAATTCCTTGGTCTAATTCTGGACTCGAAGCTAAATTTTATTCCCCACATAAAAGACGTGAAGAGGAAATTTCAAAAGGCACTCAATCTGCTGCGAGTCGTCTCCGCTCAATACTGGGGAGCAGATACCAGTACTAAATTAAAACTGTATAGATCATTAATAAGATCTAGAATAGATTATGGTAGCATCGTCTACGGATCAGCCAGGCCTTCGTACTTGAAGATGTTGAACCCAATACAAAATCAAGGCCTTCGCCTCTGCCTTAACGCTTTCAGAACGTCACCTGCGGAAAGCCTTCAGGTTGAATCAAATGAACAACCACTAGATATCCAACGAATCAAACTGTCAGTGCAATACGCAGTTAAACTATACGCAAACAAAGAAAACCCGACCCATAAGGCAGTGTTCGAAAAAGACCATTCAGAAATCCTAAGCACACGCCCTAGGGTTATCGTACCCTTTGGCACTAGAATCCGGAACCACCTTAATAATGCTGGAATCAAAGTTGAGCAAATTGCAAACTTGAAAGTTTCAAAATACCCAACATGGAAAATACAAAGGCCAACTATAAACAAAAATCTGACAGACTTTTCCAAAGACACAACAAATGCTGAAGAATTCAAAGTTAGGTTTGCTGAGATAAAGGAAACCTACCCTCACCATTATTTCATATACACGGACGGATCTAAGCTCGATAACCAAGTTGCTGCCTCAATAGTTACAAAATCAAATACCCTTAAAGCAAGATTACCAAACGGCTCCTCCATCTTTTCCGCGGAGGTTCGGGCACTCCAACTAGCCATGGAAATTATCAAGATTAGTAGGTACAAAAAATTCGTTATCTGTGTCGATTCATTATCGGTCTTACAGTCACTAGAAAATCTGCAAGTGTCGAACACAATGATTCTAGACCTAATAGAACGTTACGAAAGGGCAGTCAAACAAGACAAATCCCTAGTATTTTGCTGGGTGCCAAGCCACGTGGGCATACCGGGTAATAAAGCTGCGGACCAGGCAGCAAAAGAGGCGCTAAACTACAACATATCCGACCTTCTCATACCATACTCCGATTTTAAACCCCATATTACAAGTTATGCAAAAAACCTTTGGCAACAAAAATGGAACGAACAAAGAAATAACAAACTCTTTCAAATCCAACCTACAGTTGGACAAAAACAGCTAGCTCTTGGCAGTATTCGCGACACAACGGTTATGCATAGAGTTCGAATCGGGCACACATACATCACCCACGGATATCTTTTGAGAGGCGATGCTCCTCCACAATGTATTGGTTGTCAAGAACGTTTGACTGCAAAACATATCCTACTCAACTGCGTAGATTTTCAGAACATTCGTTCACGCTACTACAGTGTGAATTCCATGAAAGACCTTTTTACAAAGGTAGCACCAAGCAAAATTATTTCTTTTCTGAAAGAAATACACTTGTACAGCAAGATTTAAATTGAATTTAGTTGATTTTAGATGTATAATTACTTGTTTTGTCTATTTTAATTGATTTTAATTTCAACCGAGTCTTCCTATAGCAACAGAACTGACACAATAAGACCCTAACGGGTTGCTCGTGTCGTTAAACCAATCAATCAATCAAATCAATCAAAACCCTGAAAACAAGATTACCAAACGGCTCCTCCATCTTTTCCGCGGAGGTTCGGGCACTCCAACTAGCCATGGAAATTGTCAAGATTAGTAAATACAAAAAATTTGTTATCTGTGTCGAGTCCTTATCGGTCTTACAATCACTAGAAAACCTGCAAGTGTCGAATACAATGATTTTAGACCTAATAGAACGTTATGAAAGGGCAACTAAACAAGGCAAATCCTTAGTGTTTTGCTGGGTGCCAAGCCACGTCGGCATAGCGGGTAATGAAGCCGCGGACCAAGCAGCAAAGGAGGCTCTAAACTACAACATATCCGACCTTCTCATACCATACTCCGACTTTAAACCCCATATCTCAAGTTATGTAAAAAACCTTTGGCAAGAAAATTGGAACAAACAAAGAAATAACAAGCTCTTTCAAATCCAACCAACAGTTGGACAAAAGCAGCTAGCTCTTGACAATATTCGCGACAAAACAGTTTTGCTTAGAGCTCGAATCGGGCATACATACACCACCCACGGATATCTTTTGAGAGGCGAAGAGCCTCCAGAATGTATTGGTTGTCAAGAACGTCTGACTGTAAAACATATTCTACTCAATTGCCTAGATTTTCAGGACATTCGTTCACGCTTCTACAGTGTGAATTCCATGAAAGACCTTTTTACAAAGGTACCACCAAGTAAAATTATTTCTTTTCTGAAAGAAATACACTTGTACAGTAAGTTTTAAATTGAATTTAGTTGGTTTTAGATTATACACTACTTGTTATGTCTACTTTAATTGATTTTAGTTTCAACTGACTCTTGATATAGCAACAGAACCGACACAATATGACCCTAACGGGTTGCCGGTGTCGTTAAACAAATCAATCAATCAATCAATTTACGCCAATAGAAATAACCCTACTCATCAGATTGTTTTCGGGTCACACTATGCGGATAGAGGTACCAATGCTATCCCCCCTCCTTTGGAACTAGAATTATACACCTGCAAGAAGCAGGTATAATCGTTGAATCTCTTGCAAATTACAGAATCCCCAACCAACCCCCTTGGAAGTTAACGAAACGTGTGGTTTTGGAGATTCTTTCTAAGTCCTCAAAAGAACAAACTAATCCGTGTGTATTTCGGTCAGAATATGCAGAATTAAAGGATAATTAACTAACTAACTAACTAACAATGATTCGACCTCACGTCGTAAACATCAGTCGTACTGCTGTAAGCGGCGTTGTAGCGCACCGAAGGATGTCAGGCCGATTGTAAAAATATCCGTACCCTAAACATCAGGCTATTTATATATAGCTTTGGCTGTTTTCACAGGCCATTCGTGGTAAACCCGATTGACTGTACCTTCACTTTGGCTTACCTGTACCGTGACTCAGGCGTACCTGTACCTTGACTTAGGCAGCCCTGTACCTTCACTTAGGCATACCTGTACCTTCACTTAGGCGTGCCTGTACCTTGACTTAGTAGGTGTGCCTGTAATAGAGTTGATTCCATGAGAGAGCTCTTTGAAAAGGTAAATTCCAACAAGGTCCTAGAATTTTTAAAAGAGATTAACATGTATTCCTATGTGTAGACCACCATTAAGTCTATTTTTAGTATATTTTTTAGTATATTTAAGATTTTACTTTATAATCATTTTTAATCAATAAAGTATAAATTCGACAAAGTTACCAGGAATGACACAATATGACCTTCAACAGGTTGGCGGTGTCGTTAAACCAATCAAATAACTAACTAACTAACTAACTGTAATGTACCTTTGATGATGGTTACCTTGCATTTCGTTTTATTCAGGGAACAATACGCGGAGTTTATAGATGAAATGATCATACAGCCCGGAAAGAAGAAATATGACAGCAATCGCTGTGACGTCACAATGGAAGACCACGTGGGTATCTTAATAACTTAAATCCAGAGATAGCTGTCGTTGGTGATGTTGGTGAAAATGTAATAAGCAAAGTAACTATAGCCTTCACTGCTAATCACAAAATGAAAGCGCCAAATGTCGAATGTGTCGTAAGATGTGTCGTCAGATATATTGTCAGCTGTATCGTCATTTTTTGGCGCTTCATGCAGCGACAGATGTTTGTCGTCAGGATTTATATGTACGCATGGGTGTGTCGTCACATATGACGTCACACATGATATTGCACGTCTGCGTCTTGGTTTGTGACGTGACCACGTATCGGTGTCCTCCTGATGACATTAGCCGTGAAATTATTTCTTTATGCAAAACAAAAAAAGGACTTGAAAAACAAAACCGGATGTGAAACACAAAAATTGTTAGTTGAAATAAGAACATATCAAGCAAATGACAGTTCACATTTGAGAGCGCTGGACAGATAGCGTGTGTTGTAATGGCTCCGTTTACTTTCAGCCGTTAAATCCAAACCCTGCGAGCCAGTGGTCACAGTACTTCAAAGATAACGACATGCTCCTACAGATAGACAAGGACTGCAGGTAAACATTCGCTTGGTGAGGCTATATCTATCCTCGCCCCAAACCCTCAACCTCAAACCCCACCACACCGGGAGGGGGGGGGGGAAGGGGTGGAGTTCCAGTGATTGTGGGTTCGGGTTTTTGCCCATCCGCGTATCCCAATGTTGAGTGAATAGGTCATTTGCCCAGATACCCCCCAGATACTTCCCAGATACCTCCCAGATACTCCAAGATACCTCCCACATACCTCCTAGATACTCCCAGATACCTCCCAGATTGCCCCAGATCTCCCCAGATACCTCCTGGATACCCCAGATACGTGTCAGATACTTCCCAAATACCTCCCAGATACCTCCCAGATACTCCCCAGATACTTCCCAATTACCTCCAAGATACCCCCAGATACTCCCCAGATACTTCCTGGATACCTGCCAGATACCTCCCGGATACCTGCCAGATACCTCCCGGATACCTGCCAGATACCTCCCGGAAACATCCCAGATACTCCCCAGATACCTCCCGGATACTTCCTAAATACCTCCCAGATACCCCCAGATACCTCCCGGAAACATCCCAGGCTCAAGGCTTAAGAATATGTTTAAATGCCTTTAGAACATCCCCAGCCGACAGTTTACACGTTGAGGCAAATGAACAACCTCTCAATATACGGCGGTTAAAACTTGCCATGCAGTATTGTATAAAACTTTACGCCAATAGAAATAACCCTACTCATCAGATTGTTTTCGGATCACATTATGCGGATAGAGGTACCAATGCTATTCCCCCCTTTGGAACTAGGATTATACCACACCTGCAAGAAGCAGGTATAATCGTTGAATCTGTTGCAAATTACAAAATACCTAACCAATCCCCTTGGAAGTTAACGAAACCTGTGGTCTTGAAGACTCTTTCTGAGTCCACAAAAGAACGAACTAACCCGTATGTATTTCAGTCAAAATTTGCAGAATTAAAGGATAATTATAATGACTACCATTTCATATATACCGATGGTTCCAAACTTGAGGACAAGGCTGCAGCAGCTATTGTCACAGAAAATAATACATTCAGAACCAGGCTTCCTGATGGGTCTTCTATTTTCTCTGCAAAAATTAGAGCCCTGCAGCTAGCTATGCAAATTGTCAAGATTAGCCGTTACAAAAAATTCATATTGTGCGTGGACTCCATGTCAGTGCTTGAGTCACTAGAAAACTTACAGGTATCCAACCCAATAATTTTGGACTTGATAGAAAAACACGACGAAGTGGTAAAAGCTGCCAAAGAGATAATATTTTGTTGGGTACCGAGCCACGTTGGAATCCCGGGCAACGAGGCAGCCGACAAAGGCGCCAAAGAAGCGTTAAACCAAGACTGCTCAGATTTCCTTATACCGTCATCAGATTTTAAGTGCCATATTTCTAGATATGTCAAAAATCTATGGCAACAATATTGGGATGAACAAACCAACAATAAGCTGTACCAAATTAACCCTTTGGTAGGGCGCAAATTGCCCTCCCTAAATGGCCTTCGCGACGATATGGTAATTCACAGATTAAGAATAGGACATTCTTACACTACTCACAAACACCTCTTAAGAGGTGAACCACAACCCGAATGTATAAGTTGTCAGGAACGGTATACAGTAAAACACATCTTGATAGATTGTATAGACTTCAATCACATTCGCCCCCGTTATTATAGAGTTGATTCCATGAGAGAGCTCTTTGAAAAGGTAAATTCCAACAAGGTCCTAGAATTTTTAAAAGAGATTAATATGTATTCCTATGTGTAGACTACCATTAAGTCTATTTTTAGTATATTTTTTAGTATATTTAAGATTTTATTTTATAATCATTTTTAATCAATAAAGTATAAATTCGACAAAGTTACCAGGAATGACACAATATGACCTTCAACAGGTTGGCGGTGTCGTTAAACCAATCAAATAACTAACTAACTAACTAACCAGTGATTGTGGGTTCGGGTTTTTGCCCATCCGCGTATCCCAATGTTGAGTGAATAGGTCATTTGCCCAGATACCCCCCAGATACTTCCCAGATACCTCCCAGATACTCCAAGATACCTCCCACATACCTCCTAGATACTCCCAGATACCTCCCAGATACCCCCAGATACCTCCTGGATACCCCAGATACGTGTCAGATACTTCCCAAATACCTCCCAGACACCTCCCGGATACTTCCTAGATACTGCCCAGATACCTCCCAGACACCTCCCGGATACCTCCCAGATACTCCCCAGATACCTCCCGGAAACATCCCAGATACCTCCCAGACACCTCCCGGATACTTGGCAGCACTGTGTTGTCACCTGTATTACATGGCACTGTTTGTTAAGCAACACAACATTTTTTTGTTTCCTTGACCACAACCATTTGTTATCGTTCTCTTTACATACACACGGTAAACGGTAGGGGTGGGGGTTAACAAGTGTGGAAAAGGGGCAGGGGGAGCTTTTTACCTGGAGGCCTTACACCACACAGAAAACTCAGATCTGCACAACAACCGAGGGAGAGAGTGAAAGAGAGAGGGAGAGAGAGAGAGAGAGAGAAAGAGAGAGAGACAGAAAGAGAGAGAGAAAGAGAGAGAGAAAGAGAGAGAGAAAGAGAGAGAGAGAGAGAGAGAAAGAGAGAGAGAGAGAAAGAGAGAGAGAGAGAGAGAGAGAGAGAGAGAACCTGTATCCGTGGCTAGGGGTTGGGGGAGAATTAGCTCTTATGTGCAGGACTTTGGCTTTCAGGCGCCTGTACCCGGGGCTGGGGGGAGGGGGGTGGAGGGGGAGAAGAATTAGCTCTCACATGCAGGACTTTGGCATTTCAGGCGCCTGTACCCGGGGCTGGGGTTTTTCCAGATAGCCACAGACTACCCATGCAAGGCCCTCACCACCCTCGCGGACGGCGTGGAGACACTGAGGAAGCGCGTGGAGAAATCCGTGCTCAAGGCGCAAGATGTTTCCAAAAATAGGCTAGGAGTGACCATCGCCGATGTGAGTATGCCCCCATCCTGTCTGCAAAAATAGGCCTGGGGGTGACCACCGCCGATGTGAGTATGCCCCCATTCTGTCTCCAAAAATAGGCCTGGGGATGACCACCGCCGATGTGAGTATGCCACCATTCTGTCTGCGAAAATAGGCCTGGGGGTGACCACGGCCGATGTGAGTATGCCGCCATTCTGTCACCAAAAATAGGCCTGGGGGTGACCACCGCCGATGTGAGTATGCCGCCATTCTGTCTGCAAAAATAGGCCTGGGGGTAACCACGGCCGATGTGAGTATGCCGCCATTCTGTCTGCAAAAATAGGCCTGGGGGTAACCACGGCCGATGTGAGTATGCCGCCATTCTGTCACCAAAAATAGGCCTGGGGGTGACCACCGCCGATGTGGGTATGCCCCCATTCTGTCTCCAAAGATAGGCCTGGGGGTGACCACGGCCGATGTGAGTATGCCGCCATTCTGTCACCAAAAATAGGCCTGGGGGTGACCACCGCCGATGTGGGTATGCCCCCATTCTGTCTCCAAAGATAGGCCTGGGGGTGACCACCGCCGATGTGAGTATGCCGCCATTCTGTCACCAAAAATAGGCCTGGGGGTGACCACCGCCGATGTGGGTATGCCCCCATTCTGTCTCCAAAGATAGGCCTGGGGGTGACCACCGCCGATGTGAGTATGACGCCATTCTGTCACCAAAAATAGGCCTGGGGGTGACCACCGCCATATGTGAGTACGCCCCCATTATGTCTCCAAAAATGGGCCTGGGGATCACCACCGCCAGTGTGAGTATGCCCCCACTGTGGCCTGGGATTGACCATTGCCGATGTAAGTATGCCATCATTCTTGCTGAATGCGTAATGCTGAATGTGTCAGTCGCGACTCATACTTTGATTTTGCTTTTTACCCCAGGTGACCAAAGGCCACATAGGCTCTACCCATCGCGAATAGGAGAGGTCCTTCTGAGTCACGGCTTGGCTTAAAATGTTTATGTTGTATTCATTAATTGCGACGCGCATGACCACGTGGTTTGAATGGTTATTTATGACATATATATATATGACAAGAGATTGGGACGTAACCCCCAGGTGTACTTGTGACGTAACAAAGGCAAGAGACTGGGACATAATCCCCATGTGTACTTGTGACGTAACGAAGGCAAGAGACTGGGGCGTAATCCCCAGGTGTACTTGTGACGTAACGAAGGCAAGAGACTGGGGCGTAATCCCCAGGTGTACTTGTGACGTGACGAAGACAAGAGACTGGGACGTTATCCCCATGTGTACTTGTGACGTAACGAAGGCAAGAGACTGGGACGTAATCCCCATGTGTACTTGTGACGTAACTAAGCCAAGAGACTGGGACGTAATCCCCATGTGTACTTGTGACGTAACTAAGCCAAGAGACTGGGACGTAATCCCCATGTGTACTTGTGACGTAACTAAGCCAAGAGACTGGGACGTAATCCCCATGTGTACTTGTGACGTAACTAAGCCAAGAGACTGGGACGTAATCCCCATGTGTACTTGTGACGTAACTAAGCCAAGAGACTGGGACGTAATCCCCATGTGTACTTGTGACGTAACTAAGCCAAGAGACTGGGACGTAATCCCCATGTGTACTTGTGACGTAACTAAGCCAAGAGACTGGGACGTAATCCCCAGGTGTACTTGTGACGTGACTAGGACAAGAGCAGACTTTTGATGCGGATCGCGTTGACAGACCAGTTAGCTCCCTGTGTGACACGTGCACGTGCACGTGCAAGTTTGCACGTCTTGTTTACTCAGGGAATTTACATTTTACCTTCTGGCCGTTCGTACATCTGCTGCCCAAAAAAGGATTGTTTCTCAAAAGAAAACAAAAACGTGTCAATCAAACCACTGTATAAATCGAGAAAAGCAAAATAAATAAAATGAATGTATAAGTCGCAACTTGTACACCGAAATTACGGTAAATCACAGCCAAAATTACCATAAGTCAGAGTCAAAATTACGGCAAGTCACACCCTTCAACATTCCCCCTCCCCTTCTCCCTCCCTTGTCGCTTTAATTGCGTAGAAGTTGTATACGTGTTGTTTTTTTTACGCCCGCCCTCCGTTCTCTGGACAGAATCAGGCAGAATATGGACAACTGAAGTCGACGGTCCGTAAGTGGACTGCCCGTAAGTGGACTGCCCGTAAGTGGACTGCCTGTAAGTGGACTGCCCGTAAGTGGACTGCCCGTAAGTGGACTGCCCGTAAGTGGACTGCCTGTAAGTGGACTGCCCGTAAGAGGACTGCCCGCAAGTGGACTGTCCATAACTGGACTGTCCGTAAGTGGACTGTCCGTAAGTGGATTATCCGTAAGAATGTCTGTATTTTGCCCATTTTGGGGTAGAGAATTATTATTAGTAACATTGCTTGAAGTTTGCGTAAACTGTGTGGAGGGCGGGCGTACAAAAAACAATCGGGCATCGTGGTGGGATGGAAACAGCCTCAGAAGTTTTAATTACATTTACCTGTCGATATTTGCGTTCCGGTCAACCGTGATAAATTATTGACCTGGGCCAATCAGATTGCAGCATTTTGCTAAGTTATGTAACAATGTCTTTGTTTTCGTTTCATTTCACTGCTGCTTCTTGGATACATATGTGCAGAAGGTAAAAGAATTGGTTGACATTTTTTCTGGGCGTGGTGTTGCATGTCCCGGGGGGGGCGGAGGTTTGTGTGTTGGCTTCTTTGTGGATGGGGTGTTTTGTGTGCCGGGGGGGGGGGGGGTTGTTTGTTGACATTTTTGTGGATGGGGTGTTTTGTGTGCCGGGGGGGGGGGGGGGGGTAGTTTGTTGACATTTTTGTGAATGGGGTGTTTTGTGTGCCGGGGCAGGGGGTTTGTTTGTTGACATTTTTGTGGATGGGGTGTTTTGTGTGCCGGAGGAGGGGGTTTGTTGACATCTGTGGATGGGGTGTTTTGTGTGGGGGAGGGCGTTTGTTGACATCTTTGCGGATTGGGTGTTTTGTGTGCCGGGAGAGGGTGTTTGTTTGTTGACATTTTTGTGGATGGGGTGTTTTGTGTGCCGGGGGGGCATTTGTTGACATTTTTGTGGATGGGGTGTTTTGTGTGCTGGGGGAGGGGGTTTGTTTGTTGACATTTGTGGATGGGTGTTTTGTGTGCCGGGGGAGGGTATTTGTTGACATTTTTGAGGATGGGGTGTTTTGTGTACCGGGAGAGGGAGTTTGAGTATCATCTTCGATGTGAACAGAACGAATGTTTCACTCCCCTGGAAATGTAAAAACCGCTGTTATGTGAAATAAGAATGTGTCAAGAAAAATTCGTTGATTTTTGTGAATTAGGGCTCCACAAAGTGAGCCTATTCCCGAAGTAGACTCACAGAAGTTACTGTGTTCCGGAAAAGACTAACTACCCGGGTAATCCGCCACACAGCTTGTTTTTTTTTTTGCGATTTGTCCAAAATTGGCCAAAATATCGCCTAGGTTTAAGAAACACAAAAATGCTGCTCTTCCTTCGAATTTTAGGTAATTCGGAATAGCCTAAAAAATAGTTGTCTATTTCCTTGATGCATGACGTGTGTGCACGGCTCACGTGTGCATGACGTGTGTGTACACGGCTCAGATGTGCATGACGTATGTGTACACGGCTCAGATGTGCATGAAGTGTGTGTACACGGCTCAGGTGTGCATGGCGTTTGTGTACATACCTTGATGCGGCTGACTTTTGTGCCCACAGCTGAATTTTGGCTGACTTGTGTTGGCATGACTGAGGTACGGCTGACTTGTGTTGGCATGACTGAGGCATGACTAACCTGTGTTGGCATGACTGAGGCATGACTGACTTGTGTTGGCATGTTTCTTCAATTAATGCTTTCTTTTGTTGTAATTTTTATCATGAAGGTTTTATGAACAAACCTTTCGTGAACACGTGAGGGAGTAATGTTACTTAAATATTCGTACAGAAACCCAAGTGGCCATTCAAATGTTTGGAGCCGAATGGTCTCGAATACATGTCACCCGTCTGTAAGATAAAACTCGATAATCGAATTCATGTAACCGATAATCGAATAGCCGAATCTCAGTTATAATCTATATTTACAGCCCTTGTACCGGCGTTAACAGTTCGGAATGCAGGCTTTTAAAATCTCAAAATAAGAACGCATGTGAAAGTGTGTAGCACACGCCCTGTCCTCAAAGAAAAAAAATTAACATAAAAGGGTTGGGGTTGCGTTTAGAGTCGCACCTACATTAGATGGCTGGGGGTTGGGGGGGAGGGTTCGGAATGACGGTTAACAAAAAAAAAAACAACCTTCAAGACAACCTTCAAGACCCGGATAAAAGGATGTAAAGTAAATCTCTTTGTCGTGACCCCTTCCAGATTCAGATAAAAAAGACGCACTAGTTAAGTCTTCTTTGAAGTTTTATTCAGAACACCCGAAGTGCGATAAGGCAAATTTCTTTCTTTCTTTTTTTTTCTTTGCTTCTTTCTTTCTTGCTTTCTTTCGTTCAGTGTTACTTTGTTGGTTGGTTGGTTGGTTTGTTGGTTGGTTGGCTGGTTCGTTGATTGGTAGACAGTCGAAACTCTTCTGCATTTTGATTGGGAACGCACAAAGTGATTATGCGTATTTATTTTTAGTACAAGAGGCCGCGGGCACGGTCGGCGGAGGAATTCGTGGTGCTGTCGGAGGGCGAGGAGGCGCACTGGGAGGTCGCCGAGCGCATCCTGTTCATCTACGGCAAACTGAACCCCGGCCAGAGTTATGTGCAGGTAAAGTGAACCCCTGTCAGAGTTATGTGCAGGTAAAGTGAACCCCGGTCAGAGTTATGTGCAGGTAAAGTGAACCCCTGTCAGAGTTATGTGCAGGTAAAGTGAACCTCGGCCAGAGTTGTGTGCAGGAAAATGAACCCCTGTCAGAGTTATGTGCAGGTAAAGTGAACCCCTGTCAGAGTTATGTGCAGGTAAAGTGAACCCCGGCCAGAGTTATGTGCAGGTAAAGTGAACCCCTGTCAGAGTTATGTGCAGGTAAAGTGAACCCCTGTCAGAGATATGTGCAGGTAAAGTGAACCCCGGTCAGAGTTATGTGCAGGTAAAGTGAACCCCGATCAGAGTTATGTACAGGTAAAGTGAACCCCGGCCAGAGTTATATGCAGGTAAAGTGAACCCCTGTCAGAGTTATGTGCAGGTAAACTGAACCCCGGCCAGAGTTATGTACAGGTAAAGTGAACCCCGGTCAGAGTTATGTGCAGGTAAAGTGAACCCCGGCCAGAGTTGTGTGCAGTAAAATGAACCCCTGTCAGAGTTATGTGCAGGTAAAGTGAACCCCTGTCAGAGTTATGTGCAGGTAAAGTGAACCCCGGTCAGAGTTATGTACAGGTAAAGTGAACCCCGGCCAGAGTTATATGCAGGTGAAGTGAAACCCCTGTCAGAGTTATGTGCAGGTAAACTGAACCCCGGCCAGAGTTATGTGCAGGTAAAGTGAACCCCGGCCAGAGTTATGTGCAGGTAAAGTGAACCCCGGCCAGAGTTATGTGCAGGTAAAGTGAACCCCGATCAGAGTTATGTGCAGGTAAAGTGAACCCCGGCCAGAGTTATGTGCAGGTAAAGTGAACCCCCGGTCAGAGTTAATGTGCAGGTAAAGTGAACCTGGTCAGAGTTATGTACAGGTAAGTGAACCCCGGCCAGAGTTATGTGCAGGTAAAGTGAACCCCGGCCAGAGTTATGTGCAGGTAAAGTGAACCCCGGTCAGAGTTATGTGCAGGTAAACTGAACCCCGGTCAGAGTTATGTGCAGGTAAAGTGAACCCCGGCCAGAGTTATGTGCAGGTAACGTGAACCCCGGCCAGAGTTATGTGCAGGTAAAGCTAACCCCGGTCAGAGTTATGTGCAGGTAAAGTGAACCCCTGTCAGAGTTATGTGCAGGTAGAGTGAACCCCTGTCAGAGTTATATGGGGGTAAAGTGAACCCAGTCAGAGTTTTGTGCAGGTAAAGTGAACCCCTGTCAGAGTTATGTGCAGGTAA
>OX457033.1:2373050-2388050 GCA_949752745.1 Protula sp. h YS-2021
GGGTAAGGGTTCCTTCTCCTCTGCTGTGGGCGCTCTTCCTCACCGGTGATCGTTCCAGTTGTGTGGAAGTGGTCCCCTCGTCTGATGGTTGTTCTGCCCTGTCTGATGGTTGTTCCTCCCTGTCTGATGGTTGTTCCTCCCTGTCTGGTGGTTGTTCCTCCCTGTCTGGTGGTTATTCCTCCCTGTCTGATGGTAGTTCCTGAATGGCTGGCGGTTGTTCCTCTCTGTCTGATGGTTGTTCCTCCCTGTCTGATGGTTGTTCCTCCCTGTCTGGTGGTTGTTCCTGCCTGTCTGTTGGTTGTTCCTCCATGTCTGATGGTTGTTCCTCCCTGTCTGATGGTTGTTCCTCCCTGTCTGGTGGTTGTTCCTCCCTGTCAGGTGGTTGTTCCTCCCTGTCTGGTGGTTGTTCCTCCCTGTCTGATGGTTGTTCCTCCCTGTCTGGTGGTTGTTCCTCCCTGTCTGGTGGTTGTTCCTCCCTGTCTGGTGGTTGTTCCTCCATGTCTGATGGTTGTTCCTCCATGTCTGGTGGTTGTTCCTCCCTGTCTGGTGGTTGTTCCTCCATGTCTGGTGGTTGTTCCTCCCTGTCTGGTGGTTGTTCCTCCATGTCTGATGGTTGTTCCTCCATGTCTGGTGGTTGTTCCTCCCTGTCTGGTGGTTGTTCCTCCATGTCTGATGGTTGTTCCTCCATGTCTGATGGTTGTTCCTGCCTGTCTGGTGGTTGTTCCTCCCTGTCTGATGGTTGTTCCTCCCTGTCTGGTGGTTGTTCCTTCCTGTCTGATGTTTGTTCCTCCCTGTCTGGTGGTTGTTCCTCCCTGTCTGGTGGTTGGTCCTCCATGTCTGATGGTTGTTCCTCCATATCTGATGGTTGTTACGCACTGTCTGGCGGTTGTTCCTCCCTGTCTGGTGAATGTTCCTCCCTGTCTGGTGGATTTTTCCCCTTTCATGGGTGTTCCACCTGTCTAATGAGTGTTCTTGCTGTCTGGTGGGCATTCCTAGCATATGTTCCCCTTTGTCTCATTGGTGTTCCGCCCTGTCTATTGAGTGTTCCGCGTGTCTGGTTCGTTCCTAGCAGATGGAGAAATTTTGACAAACATCACTGTTACACTGTTTGCGAATTGGCGAAGAATTCCAGAGCTCTTTTTAAATTCGGCTTCGCCTTGTGTGACATCGCCTTGTGTGGTATCGCATTCGTGGGTTAAAAAAAAATGTCACTGTCAAAGTGTATAACTGTTACAGGAGCTACGGTTGTGTGGGGGCGATAATATAGTCACGTGACCAGTCACTGTTACAGGAGCCACACTTGTGTGGGGGCGATAATATAGTCACGTGACCAGTCACTGTTACAGGAGCCACACTTGTATGGGGGCGATAATACAGTCACGTGACCTGTCACTGCTACAGGAGTCACACTTGTATGGGGGCGATGATGTAGTCACGTGACGTGTCACTATTTGTTGCAGATGTACTGCGGTTGTGGGACAGTTTGTTTGCCGATTCCAAGCGATTCCAGTTCCTGATATCTGTGTGCTGTGCCATGCTCATGTAAGTACTACAGCCCCCCCCCACACACCCCTCACCCCTCCCCCCTCCCCCCGCAACCCTCACACCCCTTCCTCATATCCGTGTGCTGTGCCATGCTCATGTAAGTACCACAGCCTCCCCCACATACCCCTCACCCCTCCCCCCTCCCCCCGCAACCCTCACACCCCTTCCTCATATCCGTGTGCTGTGCCATGGTCATGTAAGTACCACAGCCTCCCCCACATACCCCTCACCCCTCCCCCCTCCCCCCGCAACCCTCACACCCCTTCCTCATATCCGTGTGCTGTGCCATGGTCATGTAAGTGCCACAGCCTCCCCCACACACCCCTCACCCCGTCACCCCCTCCCCCCGCCCCCCCCCACAACCCTCGCACCCCTTCCTCATATCTGTGTGCTGTGCCATGCTCATGTAAGTGCCACAGCCTCCCCCACACACCCCATCCACCCCTCCCCCCCGCCTCCTCTCACAACCCTCTCACCGCGTCCTCATATCTGTGTACCATGCAACCCCCTTTTCTCATCCCCACACACCCTCCCCACGGTATATCTGTTTGAGATGCTTATGTAAGCACTATAACCCCTCACCCCACACCCCCTCATCCCCTCACGCTGACCGCCCACACCCCTCACCCCCACACCCCTCATCCCCTCACGCTGACCGCCCACACCCCCTCATCCCCTCACGCTGACCGCCCACACTCCTCACCCCCACGCCCCCTCATCCCCTCACGCTGACCGCTCACACTCCTCACCCCCTCATCCCCTCACGCTGACCGCCCACACCCCTCACCCCCATACCCCCTCATCCTCTAACGCTGACCGCCCACACCCCTCACCCCCTCATCCCCTCACGCTGACCGCCCACACTCCTCACCCGCACACCACCTCATCCCCCCTCGCTGACCGCCCACACTCCTCACCCCCTCATCCCCTCACGCTGACCGCCCACACCCCTCACCCCCATACCCCCTCATCCCCTAACGCTGACCGCCCACACCCCTCACCCCTCATCCCCTCACGCTGACCGCCCACACTCCTCACCCGCACACCACCTCATCCCCCCTCGCTGACCGCCCACACTCCTCACCCCCTCATCCCCTCACGCTGACCGCCCACACCCCTCACCCCCTTCCCCCCTCATCCCCTCACGCTGACCGCCCACACTCCTCACCCGCACACCACCTCATCCCCCCTCGCTGACCGCCCACACTCCTCACCCCCTCATCCCCTCACGCTGACCGCCCACACCCCTCACCCCCACACCCCGTCATCCCCTCACGCTGACCGCCCACACCCCTCACCCCCACACCCCCTCATCCCCTCACGCTGACCGCCCATACCCCTCACTCCCACACGCCTCATTCCCTCGCGCTGACCTCCCACACGCCTCACCCCCACACCCCCTCATCCCCTCACGCTGACCGCCCACACCACTCACCCCCTCATCCCCTCACGCTGACCGCCCACACCCCTCACCCCCTCATCCCCTCACGCTGACCGCCCACACCCCACACGCCCTCATCCCCTCACGCTGACCGCCCACACCCCTCACCCCCACACCCGCTCATCCCCTCACGCTGACCGCCCACACCCCTCACCCCCACACACCCTCATCCCCTAACGCTGACCGCCCACACCCCTCACCCCTCATCCCCTCACGCTGACCGCCCACACTCCTCACCCGCACACCACCTCATCCCCCCTCGCTGACCGCCCACACTCCTCACCCCCTCATCCCCTCACGCTGACCGCCCACACCCCTCACCCCCTTCCCCCCTCATCCCCTCACGCTGACCGCCCACACTCCTCACCCCACGCCCCCTCATCCCCTCACGCTGACCGCCCACACTCCTCACCCCCACGCCCCCTCATCCCCTCACGCTGACCGCTCACACTCCTCATCCTCTCATCCCCTCACGCTGACCGCCCACACCCCTCACCCCCTCATCCCCTCACGCTGACCGCCCACACTCCTCACCCCACGCCCCCTCATCCCCTCACGCTGACCGCTCACACTCCTCACCCTCTCATCCCCTCACGCTGACCGCCCACACTCCTCACCCGCACACCACCTCATCCCCCCTCGCTGACCGCCCACACTCCTCACCCCCTCATCCCCTCACGCTGACCGCCCACACCCCTCACCCCCATACCCCCTCATCCCCTAACGCTGACCGCCCACACCCCTCACCCCCTCATCCCCTCACGCTGACCGCCCACACCTCTCACCCCCACACCCCGTCATCCCCTCACGCTGACCGCCCACAGGCCTCACCCCCACACCCCCTCATCCCCTCACGCTGACCGCCCACACCTCTCACCCCCACACCCCGTCATCCCCTCACGCTGACCGCCCACAGGCCTCACCCCCACACCCCCTCATCCCCTCACGCTGACCGCCCACACCTCTCACCCCCTCATCCCCTCACGCTGACCCCCCACACCCCTCACCCCCCACACCCCCTCATCCCCTCACGCTGACCGCCCACACCTCTCACCCCCACACCCCCTCATCCCCTCACGCTGACCGCCCACACCCCTCACCCCCACACCCTCTCATCCCCTCACGCTGACCGCCCACACCCCTCATCCCCTCACGCTGACCGCCCACACCCCTCATCCCCACACCCAGTCATCCCCTCACGCTGACCGCCCACACCCCTCACCCCCACACCCCGTCATCCCCTCACGCTGACCGCCCACACCCCTCACCCCCACACCCCCTCATCCCCTCACGCTGACCGCCCATACCCCTCACTCCCACACGCCTCATTCCCTCGCGCTGACCTCCCACACGCCTCACCCCCACACCCCCTCATCCCCTCACGCTGACCGCCCACACCCCTCACTCCCACACCCCTCATCCCGTCACGCTGACTGCCCACACCACTCACCCCCTCATCCCCTCACGCTGACCGCCCACACCCCTCACCCCCTCATCCCCTCACGCTGACCGCCCACACGCCTCACCCCCACACCCCCTCATCCCCTCACGCTGACCGCCCACACCCCTCACCCCCTCATCCCGTCACGCTGACTGCCCACACCCCTCACCCCCACACGCCGTCATCCCCTCACGCTGACCGCCCACACCCCTCACCCCCTCACCCCCTCACGCTGACCGCCCACACCCCTCACTCCCACACCCCTCATCCCGTCACGCTGACTGCCCACACCACTCACCCCCTCATCCCCTCACGCTGACCGCCCACACCCCTCACCCCCTCATCCCCTCACGCTGACCGCCCACACCCCTCACCCCCTCATCCCGTCACGCTGACTGCCCACACCCCTCACCCCCACACCCCGTCATCCCCTCACGCTGACCGCCCACACCCCTCACCCCCTCACCCCCTCACGCTGACCGCCCACACCCCTCACCCCCACACGCCCTCATCCCCTCACGCTGACCGCCCACACCCCTCACCCCCACACCCGCTCATCCCCTCACGCTGACCGCCCACACCCCTCACCCCCACACACCCTCATCCCCTCACGCTGACCGCCCACACCCCTCACCCCCACACCCCCTCATCCCCTCACGCTGACCGCCCTCACCCCCACACCCCCTCATCCCCTCACGCTGACCGCCCACACCTCTCACCCCCACACCCCCTCATCCCCTCACGCTGACCGCCCACACCCCTCACCCCCACACCCTCTCATCCCCTCACGCTGACCGCCCACACCCCTCACACCCACACCCCTCATCCCCTCACGCTGACCGCCCACACCCCTCACCCCCACACCCCGTCATCCCCTCACGTTGACCGCCCACACCCCTCACCCCCACACCCCGTCATCCCCTCACGCTGACCGCCCACACCCCTCACCCCCACACCCCCTCATCCCCTCACGCTGACTGCCCACACCACTCACCCCCACACCCCCTCATCCCCTCACGCTGACCGCCCACACGCCTCACCCCCACACCCCCTCATCCCCTCACGCTGACCGCCCACACGCCTCACCCCCACACCCCCTCATCCCCTCACGCTGACCGCCCACACCCCTCACCCCCACACCCCGTCATCCCCTCACGCTGACCGCCCACACCCCTCACCCCCACACCCCCTCATCCCCTCACGCTGACCGCCCACACCCCTCACTCCCACACCCCTCATTCCCTCGCGCTGACCTCCCACACGCCTCACCCCCACACCCCCTCATCCCCTCACGCTGACCGCCCACACCCCTCACTCCCACACCCCTCATCCCGTCACGCTGACTGCCCACACCACTCACCCCCACACCCCCTCATCCCCTCACGCTGACCGCCCACACGCCTCACCCCCACACCCCCTTATCCCCTCACGCTGACCGCCCACACGCCTCACCCCCACACCCCCTCATCCCCTCACGCTGACCGCCCACACCCCTCACCCCCTCATCCCGTCACGCTGACTGCCCACACCCCTCACCCCCACACCCCCTCATCCCCTCACGCTGACCGCCCACACCCCTCACCCCCTCATCCCCTCACGCTGACCGCCCACACCCCTCACCCCCACACGCCCTCATCCCCTCACGCTGACCGCCCACACCCCTCACCCCCACACCCGCTCATCCCCTCACGCTGACCGCCCACACCCCTCACCCCCACACACCCTCATCCCCTCACGCTGACCGCCCGCACACCTCACCCCCACACCCCCTCATCCCCTCACGCTGACCGCCCACACCCCTCACCCCCCACCCTCTCATCCCCTCACGCTGACCGCCCACACCCCTCACTCCCACACCCCTCATCCCCTCACGCTGACCGCCCACACTCCTCATCCCCTCACGCTGACCGCCCACACCCCTCACACCCACACCCCTCATCCCCTCACGCTGACCGCCCACACCCCTCACACCCACACCCCTCATCCCCTCACGCTGACCGCCCACACCCCTCACACCCACACCCCTCATCCCCTCACGCTGACCGCCCACACCCCTCACACCCACACCCCTCATCCCCTCACGCTGACCGCCCACACCCCTCACACCCACACCCCGTCATCCCCTCACGCTGACCGCCCACACCCCTCACACCCACACCCCTCATCCCCTCACGCTGACCGCCCACACCCCTCACACCCACACCCCTCATCCCCTCACGCTGACCGCCCACACCCCTCACACCCACACCCCGTCATCCCCTCACGCTGACCGCCCACACCCCTCACACCCACACCCCTCATCCCCTCACGCTGACCGCCCACACCCCTCACCCCCTCATCCCCTCACGCTGACCGCCCACACCCCTCACTCCCACACCCCTCATCCCCTCACGCTGACCGCCCACACCCCTCACACCCACACCCCTCATCCCCTCACGCTGACCGCCCACACCCCTCACTCCCACACCCCTCATCCCCTCACGCTGACCGCCCACACCCCTCACACCCACACCCCTCATCCCCTCACGCTGACCGCCCACACCCCTCACACCCACACCCCTCATCCCCTCACGCTGACCGCCCACACCCCTCACACCCACACCCCTCATCCCCTCACGCTGACCGCCCACACCCCTCACACCCACACCCCTCATCCCCTCACGCTGACCGCCCACACTCCTCACCCCCACACCCCCTCATCCCCTCACGCTGACCGCCCACACGCCTCACCCCCTCATCCCCTCACGCTGACCGCCCACACCCCTCACACCAACACCCCTCATCCCCTCACGCTGACCGCCCACACCCCTCACACCCACACCCCTCATCCCCTCACGCTGACCGCCCACACCCCTCACCCCCACACCCCGTCATCCCCTCACGCTGACCGCCCACACCCCTCACCCCCCCCCCCACTCCCTCACGCTGACCGCCCACACGCCTCACCCCCACACCCCCTCATCCCCTCACGCTGACCGCCCACACGCCTCACCCCCACACCCCCTCATCCCTTTCCTCATACCCATCCATGTGCCATGCTCATCTGATAATTACAACGACTCCCCCGACACTCCCTTCACCCCCCCCCCCCTCCCCCACCAATTATCTTCATGTTGTTGAACTATTTTCATAGTGTGAAATAAAATAACATTAAAAAAATATGCTTGGTTTTAGTCTTTAAAGCAATTTGTATCTTTTGTTTTTTTTGACAGTCTAGTCCGCGAGGAGATACTCAAGGGCGATTTTGCTCACAACATGAAGCTATTACAGGTGCGTGCTGCTCACTTTAAGCTAGTTATTTTTTTTTCGCCTTTCACTTGCCCCAATGCACTGTTCGGTCGAGAAGAGTGCACTATGGGAAGAGTGCAGCATGAGAAGAGTGCATTCTGGATACGGAGTGCATTGTGGGTGTATTTCAAGCGAAAATCTTGGAGTACATTGGGTGAATTATGCCTTTGCATTGAGAACTCCTGAGAGATTGATGTTAAACACGTGTCGAAAACATGCAGAGAGTCTATTGAAGTTGTCTTCGCTACTCCTGTGTCAATACTGGCCCCAGAACTGCGCCAATCTTTCACTTGCCATAATGCACCGTTCGGATGAGAAGAGTGCATTATGGGAAGAGTGTATCATGGGTGGATCTCAGAGTGCATTGTGGGTGCATTTCACTTAAATTCTTGGAGTGCGCTGGTTGAATTAAGTCCTTGTATCGAGAACTCATGAGAGCTTTATATTGAACACTTGTCGAAGACTTGCAAAGAGTATATTGAAGTCGTACGGGACCAGTATTTACAACCTTTTTCTGTTTACTGGTCCGTCATTATGTCTGTGCTACTCTGTCAATACTGGCCCCAGGACTGCCAAATTTCGCACACATGTAGTACTTGATTCGAACGCCGCGTGGATGCAAAATCTTACCGGGTCATTTTAAATACAATGAATGTTCATATAAACTATCAGCTTCACTATTCTTTGTCGTAAGGGCGGGGGCGGGGGGGGGGGGGGGGGAGGGGAGGGATGCCATTTTTGTCGTAAGGGCGGGGGGAGGGGAGGGGAGGGATGCCATTTTTGTCGTAAGGGCGGGGGAGGGGAGGGGAGGGATGCCATTTTCGCAGAGTAAGTAATAAAACTTTTTACTAAGGTTTTAAACTTGCGAAAAAAGGTTTTGGGATATGAAGGAAAAGCAAACCAAAATCAGGCTTAAAAGTTTTTAAAATTATGATTTAAAAATATGACTTTTTGGCCAAGTGTTTCTTTAAAGTTTCGCTTTGATCAATGGGTTTTCGTTTTGTCTTTGCTACTGACCGTAATGGCCCCATGGACTCCCAAAACTCGCACATTTATAGTACTTTATCTGAAGTTATGCACCCCGCGTTTTGTTTTAAGTGAGAAAGTAATTTTTAAAATATTACATTTTTTTTGGCCAAGTGTTTGGCCTTTGAGAAACAGGTTCTCGTTAGTTGATTGTCAGTGCGCGTACGAAAGAAACGATGGTATTTTGACTGGTAGATACCCGCGGTAGATACTGCACAGCCGTATCCAGTACTCCAGTACCGAAAACGTCACGCTACGCACTACTCAAAGTGTGTACTTGGCCGTCGTCGTAACAACGTAACTAGGCGACAGAAAGTATCGCAGAGGAGTGCAATATTCATTTAATTTATAAGAGAATATATTTATACCATAAATCATGAAATAAAAATAAAATCACACTCGCATTTGGACTTATCCGTAAACTTTTCAGGCTCGTGCTACCAGTGCTACAGGCTGCTGGGGGTGGGGGAGGGGTCAGATCTGCCCACCCGCTCGTGTGGTACAGGCTCATGCCACCAGTGCTACAGGCTGCTGGGGGATGGGGGGGGGGTTTCAGATCTGCGCACCCGCTCGTGTGGTACAGGCTCGTGCCACCAGTGCTACAGGCTGCGGGGGTGGGGGAGGGGTCAGATCTGCCCCACCCGTTCATGTGGTACAGGCTCGTACCACCAGTGCTACAGGCTGCGGGGGGTTGGGGAGGGGTCAGATCTGCCCCACCCGTTCATGTGGTACAGGCTCGTACCACCAGTGCTACAGGCTGCGGGGGGTTGGGGAGGGGTCAGATCTGCCCCACCCGTTCATGTGGTACAGGCTCGTGCCACCAGTGCTACAGGCTGCGGGGGTGGGGGAGGGGTCAGATCTGCCCCACCCGTTCATGTGGTACAGGCTCGTGCCACCAGTGCTACAGGCTGCGGGGGTGGGGGAGGGGTCAGATCTGCCCCACCCGTTCATGTGGTACAGGCTCGTGCCACCAGTGCTACAGGCTGCTGGGGTTGGGGGAGGGGTCAGATCTGCCCCACCCGTTCATGTGGTACAGGCTCGTGCCACCAGTGCTACAGGCTGCGGGGGTTGGGGAGGGGTCAGATCTGCCCCACCCGTTCATGTGGTACAGGCTCGTGCCACCAGTGCTACAGGCTGCGGGGGTGGGGGAGGGGTCAGATCTGGCCCACCCGTTCATGTGGTACAGGCTGGTGCCCCCAGTGGTACAGGCTGCTGGGGGTGGGGCAGGGGTCAGATCTGTCCACCGTTCATGTGGTACAGGCTCGTGCCACCAGTGCTACAGGCTGCTGGGGTTGGGGGAGGGGTCAGATCTGCCCCACCCGTTCATGTGGTACAGGCTCGTGCCACCAGTGCTACAGGCTGCGGGGGTGGGGGAGGGGTCAGATCTGCCCCACCCGTTCATGTGGTACAGGCTCGTGCCACCAGTGCTACAGGCTGCGGGGGTGGGGGAGGGGTCAGATCTGCCCCACCCGTTCATGTGGTACAGGCTCGTGCCACCAGTGCTACAGGCTGCTGGGGTTGGGGGAGGGGTCAGATCTGCCCCACCCGTTCATGTGGTACAGGCTCGTGCCACCAGTGCTACAGGCTGCGGGGGTGGGGGAGGGGTCAGATCTGCCCCACCCGTTCATGTGGTACAGGCTCGTGCCACCAGTGCTACAGGCTGCGGGGGTGGGGGAGGGGTCAGATCTGCCCCACCCGTTCATGTGGTACAGGCTCGTGCCACCAGTGCTACAGGCTGCGGGGGTGGGGGAGGGGTCAGATCTGCCCCACCCGTTCATGTGGTACAGGCTCGTACCACCAGTGCTACAGGCTGTGGGGAGGGCGGGATTCAGATCTGCCCACCGTTCATCTGGTACAGGCTCGTGCCACCAGTGCTACAGGCTGCTGGGGGTGGGGGGGGGGGGGGTTAGATCTGCCCACCCGCTCGTGTAGGTTTATCATTGTTCGTTTTAGCCTTTTAACCAAACCAGTTTGATGACTGTCCTTCAAGCGAATTATATCTAAAATTGGCGAGTTGGTCAAATACTTCAAATTGTTGAGATTTTGTCAAGAAAAGTGCAGTAATTATTAAGAAATGTGTAATGATGATGATTGCTTGTCCACGCCGGGGGTTGTTTTGTGCACATTCTCTCAAGTGACAGCTTTATAAAAGAATCGGTGCAAGAGAAAAAGAAGTGTTAAAATTCACATTATTCTGGTCGGTTTTGTTGCCGCCTGTAGATGCTGTAGTGGCCAATATCATGATCAATTTCCCTACGCCATTCTATAAAAGCAAGGAGGGTTGGGGTGGGGGTGGGGGGGGGGGCTGTCGGTGTGTTTATCACTGCGGGTGAATGTCGTTTAATTGTTATGAGCAATATCAACGTATTCATATTCGCACAATTTTGTATTGAAGAGGTGAACATTGTTTTTCAAATATTGTTGTTCGCGCTCTGCGTGCGCAGCGGGATCCTGTTTATAGAACAGCAGCCGGTGAAAAGCCCACGGTGAAAGGCTTAGAGGGGTGACTTATAGACAACGAGCCCGTGAGAGGCCGACAGCGAAAAAGCTCAGGGGTGACTTTAAAAGGGTAGACTATTCTGCTCAAAGTGTTGAGGGTCAAACTTGCTGTATGTTTTAATAATAATAATAATAGAAGAACAACAACAACAACAACAATAATAATAATAATAATAATAATAATAATAATAATAATTTTCTAATAGCAATAATAATATCAAATGCGAAACTACTACTCGTACTCGTAGCAGCCATAGCCGAGAGCAAGGTTATCACTGTGGTTAGATGGCAGAATGGATTTCTGGACTGGTGTATATCGATAAAGGGTTAGGTGCACAAGCATTGATTGGTTGATTGATTCACTGATTGGTAGAAAGCTCGATCGGATTGACGGAGCGATCGATGTTGCGGAGCTTGACTTTTACCTCCGTTAGTTCGTAGGCCGTGTCCCCTTCAAGTCTCCGACCTTGACCTCTGTCATGTCACAGGCCGTATCCCCTTCAAGTGTCCGGCCTTGACCTCTGCCATGTCACAGGCCGTGACCCCTTTAAGTGTCCGACTTTTACCTCCGTCATGTCACAGGCCGTGTCCCCTTCAAGTATCCGACCTTTACCTCCGTCAGGTCATAGGCCGTGTCCCCTTCAAGTCTCCGACCTTTACCTCCGTCAGGTCATAGGCCGTGTCCCCTTCAAGTATCCGACCTTTACCTCCGTCAGGTCACAGGCCGTGTCCGCTTCAAGTGTCTGACCTTGACTTCCGTCAGGTCACAGGCCGTGTCCCCTTCAAGTATCCGACCTTTACCTCCGTCAGGTCATAGGCTGTGTCCCCTTCAAGTCTCCGACCTTTACCTCCGTTAGGTCATAGGCCGTGTCCGCTTCAAGTGTCTGACCTTGACTTCCGTCAGGTCACAGGCCGTGTCCCCTTCAAGTATCCGACCTTTACCTCCGTCAGGTCATAGGCTGTGTCCCCTTCAAGTCTCCGACCTTTACCTCCGTTAGGTCATAGGCCGTGTCCGCTTCAAGTGTCTGACCTTGACTTCCGTCAGGTCACAGGCCGTGTCCCCTTCAAGTATCCGACCTTTACCTCCGTCAGGTCATAGGCTGTGTCCCCTTCAAGTCTCCGACCTTTACCTCCGTCAGGTCATAGGCCGTGTCCCCTTCAAGTCTCCGACCTTTACCTCCGTCAGGTCATAGGCCGTGTCCCCTTCAAGTATCCGACCTTTACCTCCGTCAGGTCACAGGCCGTGTCCGCTTCAAGTGTCTGACCTTGACTTCCGTCAGGTCACAGGCCGTGTCCCCTTCAAGTATCCGACCTTTACCTCCGTCAGGTCATAGGCTGTGTCCCCTTCAAGTCTCCGACCTTTACCTCCGTTAGGTCATAGGCTGTGTCCCCTTCAAGTATCCGACCTTTACCTCCGTCAGGTCACAGGCCGTGTCCGCTTCAAGTGTCTGACCTTGACTTCCGTCAGGTCACAGGCCGTGTCCCCTTCAAGTATCCGACCTTTACCTCCGTCAGGTCATAGGCCGTGTCCCCTTCAAGTATCCGACCTTGACCTCCGTCAGGTCACAGGCCGTGTCCGCTTCAAGTGTCTGACTTTGACTTCCGTCAGGTCATAGGCCGTGTCCCCTTCAAGTATCCGACTTTGACCTCCGTCAGGTCACAGGCCGTGTCCCCTACAAGTCTCCGACCTTTACCTCCGTCAGGTCATAGGCCGTGTCCCCTTCAAGTATCCGACCTTGACCTCCGTCAGGTCACAGGCCGTGTCCGCTTCAAGTGTCTGACCTTGACTTCCGTCAGGTCACAGGCCGTGTCCCCTTCAAGTATCCGACCTTTACCTCCGTCAGGTCATAGGCCGTGTCCCCTTCAAGTCTCCGACCTTTACCTCCGTCAGGTCACAGGCCGTGTCCCCTTCAAGTGTCCGACCTTTACCTCCGTCAGGTCACAGGCCGTGTCCCCTTCAAGTCTCCGACCTTTACCTCCGTCAGGTCATAGGTCGTGTCCCCTTCAAGTGTCCGACCTTTACCTCCGTCAGGTCATAGGTCGTGTCCCCTTCAAGTCTCCGACCTTTGCCTCCGTCAGGTCATAAGCCGTGTCCCCTTCAAGTATACGACCTTGATCTCCGTCAGGTCATAGGCCGTGTCCCCTTCAAGTATCCGACCTTGACTTCCGTCAGTTCTTTTTCGTCGATAAAATAAAGCAGAGAACCAGTACAGATACGTCATGGTTTTGCGTAATTAAATAAACCCGGTTCTTTTCCAAGGCAGCTTTGTGCAGCATTGTGGAAAAATGACAATGTTTCGGATATTTGAGGAAAATCGAATTATTGAGATTAGAACAGTGGCGTGTAATTGGTCAAGTGCAGTGCTCTGTTATAAAAATCAGCGTCGAACAAATGTGAATTCACATTTTTTTGTTATTTGCGAAACGGAGTACCGCAAAACAGGATGTCGAAGTCCGTCTGTTCCGGAATAGACCAGCGTGGATCCAGGACAGTTGAGCCGCTATCGCTCTCCGTGAATGTCAGTGAAACTCCTCCTGGAATAGACTTTGCTTGAGAGTCTCATTTCGCCCTGAGCAAAACAACATAGTTAGCCTTGGTCTGGCCCTGTAGTTCACGTGCCACATTGTACACATTGTATACATTGTACACTCTGCATACACCGTCATTTGGGCGACATTAATAGGTGAGAGAGGGGGGAGGCAGGGAGGGACTTGGCCCGGAATTTCCTTATGGGCAGTAAAAGCACTGTATCCCAGAGCACATCCACCCACCCCACCCCGCTTCTATCTTGGTAACATTTTGAGTACCCCGCCCCCCCCCCCCCTCCCCACAAACTTCGGCCACTCCGCCAGAAATCCCCCCTACCCTTCTCCGCCACTTTTCGGCCACTCCGCCAGAAATCCCCCCTCCCCTTCTCCGCCACTTTTCGGCCACTCCGCCAGAAATCCCCCCTCCCCCTCTCCGCCACTTTTCGGCCACTCCGCCAGAAATCCCCGCTGTATCCAGACTGTGTGACGGACAGAAGACGCGACGGCGCCGTGGTATCCGTATCTGTGACGTGGCGAAGGAATATATCCCTCAGATCCTTCATGGGATTTACAGGCATCAAAGACCTATTGTGATGTCATTATACGGAATGAGGCATGGTCGTGATGTTATTACGCAACACAAAGAGCGCGTGAAATTGAGCGGACGAACATGGCAGGATAATCAGCAATGGCTGACGGGGGAGGGGCGGAGGGGGGGGGGTAGGGGGGGAGTGGGGGAGGGTCTCCTCTAGTCCGATTCGGCAACGCTCTAAATGTTACACGCTTCATTATAGCTAGCAGTGCCCTCGGCGTTGTGGGAACAGCTATGTATCCCTCATCGGGGGAAGGGGGGGGGGTGTTTCCAAGGAATCATGGTCCCGGAGTGTGTGTATATGGGGGGATGTGTGTGGGGAGCATGTTTCCTAGAAGTGTCGCGGATCATGTTTCCCACTGATCATGGTCCTCGAGTGTGTGTATATGGGGGGGGGGGGGATGTGTGTGGGGGAGCATGTTTCCTAGAAGTGTCGCGGATCATGTTTCCCACTGATCATGGTCCCAGAGTGTGTGTATATGGGGGGATGTGTGTGGGGGAGCATGTTTCCTAGAAGTGTCGCGGATCATGTTTCCCACTGATCATGGTCCCAGAGTGTGTGTATATGGGGGGATGTGTGTGGGGAGCATGTTTCCTAGAAGTGTCGCGGATCATGTTTCCCACTGATCATGGTCCTCG
>OX457033.1:2390550-2393050 GCA_949752745.1 Protula sp. h YS-2021
AGAGAGAGAGAGAGAGAGACAGACAGACAGAGGAGAGAGGAGAGAGAGAAAGAGAGGAGAGAGAGAGAGAGAGAGAGAGAGAGAGAGAGAGAGAGAGGGGAGAGAGAGAGGCAGCAGAGTGAGACAGAAAGACAAGGTGCTACGTGTCAGAGACAAGCAGCCTGAGCCTGGGTGCAGCTTCTAAAGACCCAAATATAAACCAATAACTGCCTCGTATCCCCGAGGAGAGGGGAGGAGGAGCTTACCTGGCCTTTTCTATAGGCACTAACTAGCCAGTCTTCAGATGTTGTGATTTTGTGCTCATTTTGTTTCATCCCCGGGGGCAACGTTTTGTTTTGTGGGACCTTAAGGTCACTCAAAACGGTGAAGTTCTTGATTTTGAAATAAGCCATTTTGTTTCGCTTTTGGAAGGTTTTGAATTCAGGTCAAATGGCCTTGTTAATAAATAAGAATGGTGGGGTTTTGTGGGTAGTACGTGCCCCCGCAAGGCTCCCCTGTGGGTGATGTCGATAGGGCCAATCATCACTTCCTTTGTTATGGGCTTCAGTTCTGATATACTTCGTGGATTGATGTTACGACATCATATCGAGGGATAACAATCGGCTGGGCAGCCAGCAGGCGCTAGGCCCTCAACGCCGAGCGTGTGGAGGGGGACAGCATCGTGAGAACAGTCCACACCGTCACTGTGACGTCACATCATGTGATTTGCACATTTCACATCTGTGAGCGATATTGGGACAATCGCAGCGTAAGGAATGGCGCCTGATTTCATTAGCAACAATGCGCTTAAGAATGTATTATTCTCCTTATGCAAATCAGACTGTAATTCGCTTAGCACATTGAATAATTGCACGAGTATTTAAGCGCTAATTACTAGACGATCAAACTGCAATGCTTTCAGTTGTCCTTAAGCACATTAGCACCTTTACCTCCACCACCGCCGCTTCCCATAGTCAGTTTTAAAAGCGCAGCCAAGAACGGGATGTTTTTTTTAATAACGACGAGAACTTGTGAATCTTCGGATAACTCGTCTCACATTATTAGCGGTCTTGTACGATTTTTTAGCCCCCGTATAAAGATTTCAGATTACCCCCGGTAATTTAAAATCGAATTCGTATTACCCCTATTGATTTTAAGTTACCCCCTTGTCAAAAGCTGTTAACACGCAGAAAAAACAATAATATTTTATATTTTTACATTTATTCACAAACAAACAAACTGAAATGAAATGTTTATTTTCATCTTTTTATTTTATTTGACAACTTTTAGCGTTTTCCTGCTTTATACACATGCAGGAAACCTACTCAAAACATCGTCTCGATACTTTGGGGGCCACAGGGGTGGGTGTTGTCCGTCCGTCCGTCCGTCCGTCCTTCGCTGGACATTCCCGCACTGATAATCCGTTTGCCGTTATATATTGCTAGCATATATATATATAAACAGGACATTTCCCGAAAGGGACAATTCCAACACGGACAATTCCCGACATTAAAAAAATGAAATGCAGATCCGTCCATTTTTAGAAGATAACTTGATAGTGACCAAGCGTTTGCCTCCATTACGAACGAAGGTGTGTATGGGAGACTTGGGAGTGTTCCGGTACGTCTTTGTGAGTGCGAAAAATGGCGATCGAGTGGCAGTAAACAAGGTCAATGCGAAATCAAGGCTACGGGATTTGTGAATTTGTTACGATGAACTCTGGTCATGCACCTGACCTCGGGGTAAAACAGTACTTAAAAGTTGTAATACGGAGTTGTTTGCATAAACAGAGAGGTTAATAAGTTAAGAAGCGTTGTCATTTTGTTTGTTTTCTGTTACTTTTTATTTGAAAGTCGGGATTGTTCTGTCGGGAGTTGTCAAGACCCGATATGTCATAGTGAGTAGATGTACGTTATTTTTATTTTGACTTTGGCCCAGTTTAAGGTCATTCTGGCTACAATCCAGTTCGTTTTAGGGGGAAGGGCTATGCCCTCGGGGATGGTTTGTTTGTGCAATCCCGCTGGGGCTGTGTCCTCGAAGATGGCTGTTTTGTTCAGTTTTGTTTGGAATCCTTTAACCACTTCTGTACAATAATTAACCGAGTTGAGGCCCCTTCCCCTGCATTACATAGTTGAGGCCCCGTCATTCCTTTCCTCTAGATTATTTGATTGTGGCCCCTTCCCCTCCATTACTTAGTTCAGGCCCCTTTCCCTCCATTTATTAGTTGAGGCCCCTCCCCCATGACATAGTTGAGGCCCCGTCCGTTCCCCTCCACGACTTAGTTAAGGTCCCTTCCCCATTACTTAGTTGAGCCCCTTCCCCTACATTTTTTAGTTGAGGCCCCTTCCCCATCACTTAGTTGAGGCCCCGTTCTTTTCTCTCCATTACTTAGTTGAGGCCCCTTCTCCTGTATAACTTAGTTGAGGCCCCTTTCCCTGCATTACTTAGTGAGGCCCTTTCCCCTCCATTACTTGGTTGAGGCCCCTTCCTCCCATTACGTAGTTGAGGCCCCGTCCTTTGC